>WNGS01002842.1:19051-35126 GCA_020271785.1 Procambarus virginalis | reverse complement strand
TTTTGTATCGGGTGCCGGATAGGATGTCTCAGCCGAGGGGGCTGCCTGGTCGGCCGGCTGCCCGATGACGAGTGGGTGTTTTGGGAAGCGTACTGCTTGAGCTTTCCGATATACAAGTTTACGGAGAAATATTAGTTTACGTCTTGCGCACACTGCTCCGTCCGTGCGTTGGGTCCAGCTGCACCGTGACCACGACGCAACAGCCCCCCCGGTGCGGTGCGGGGTTTCTCCCTCTGACATTCGACTTTGTTTTACGCCGCCTCTCCTCTCTCTACGGCCCATCACGTCTATCGCTTTTGACTTTCTTCTCATCGTAACCGTCCCGGCATCTCCTTTAAGGTCCTGTCCTGGGGCAGTCATCGGGCGGGGTTACCCCGTCAGGATTGCAAACGCACCTATTCTCAAGAAGAAGAAGAAAGTTGCTTGGGGCGGCCCGCAGGGCACATACCCACCACAGCCCGGTTGGGTCCGGCACTCCTTGAAGGAAAACCATCTAGTTTTTTCTTTGAAGATGTCTACGGTTGTTTCGGCACGTATTTCTTATGCTTGCTGGGTGGGGTGTTGAAACAACCGCGGACCTCTGATGATTTATACAGTGTTCTCTGATTGCCTATGGCACCCTCTGCTTCTTCCACATGGTTTTATTTTGCATTTTCTTTCTTATCGTTCACTCCAGTAAGTTCTTATTTTACTGTGTAGATTTGGCACTCCTGGCCCGCCAGTATCTTCCACGTGTATATTATTTTGTATCTCTGTCGTCTTTTTCTAGTGAGTACATGTGGAGAGCTTTGAGACCATCCCAAGTAATTTAGGTGTTTTATCTCGTCTATGCGGGTCGTATATGTTGCCCCCCTCTCTATTTCCTCTATTTCAGTAATCTCTCCTGCTCTGAAGGGAAAGTGAGTACTGAGGCAGTACTCGAGACGGGACAACACAAGTGACTTGAAGAGTACAACCATTGTGGGGGGATGGGGATCTCTGGATTTGAAACTTCTTCGTAATCCATCCTATCACTTTTCTGGCTGACGAATATTTGCTTGGTTTATGCTCCCTAAACGTTAGAACCTCGGACATCATTAGACAAATGCTATCGGGCAGATTTGAATTGTGTTTTGTACCCCACCCATGTTATTATATTTAAGGTCCTCATGTTACCTGAGTACCTGGAATTTCGTACCATCTCGTACCTGAGTACCTGGAATTTCCAAGTACCATGGAATTTCACTTTCGGGGGGGGGGGGGGCAAGGAAGCGAATATACATTGGAGGTTCATCTGAGGTTATCTGGAGATGATTTTCAAGGCTTAGCGTCCCCGCGGCCCGGCACTCGCCCAGGGCCTCCCTTTTTGTTACACATCCTAGGAAGCAGCCCGTAGCAGCTGCCAAACTCCCAGGTACCTATTTATGCTAGGTGAACAGGTGAATTAGGGCAAACTCCTGCTCATTTGTTCCGCGCCTCTGCCGGGGAAACCCTTCGCAATAAGAATACCGAAGCGTTTGTCCACTCAGCCACCATGCCCAGCCACCAGGCGCGGACAAGGGATGTGTATTGTACACTCCGCTGATCGGGGACGACAACGTTTTTTTGTCGACGTACGAAACGTCGCCTCTACTCACCTAGTTGTGATGCGGGGTTGAGCTTCAGCTCTTTGGTTCCGCCTCTTCAACTGTCCAATCACCTGGTGCACAGGTTCCTGCCTCTGCCACTGACGCCGTCGTTGTCACTAACACCATCGTTGTCACTGCCGCCGCCGTTGTCACTGCCGCCGCCGTTGTCACTGCCGCCGCCGTTGTCACTGCCGTCTGTCACATGTTGCTCAGATACCTGTATGTGTCATAGGAATAACTGTTTATAAGCCTTTCTTTCTCGCTGAACTTTCAGGCGGGACAGCAAAACGTATTAGCGAGAAGCGGGACCCGATGGCTGGGGGCGGCGCCCCCCCCCCCCCCCCCCTGTTCTGGTGGGCCTTGAAACCCACCTTTTGAAACCGACGATGTTGTACCCCCCCCTCCCCCCCCCCCTCCCCCCCCCCCCCCCTTCCCCCTCTTCTAGGTAGAGTAGGAGCGAGGCATATAGGAGCTAGACTTTGTTCCCGTAGATCACTGGTTAGGTAACTTAGGATAGGTAAGAGCATCTCCCGCCCTCCCTCGTCTTCCTCACCCCCTCCCAGGGTGATCTTCCTCACCCCCTCCCAGGGTGATCTTCCTCACCCCCTCCCAGGGTGATCTTCCTCACCCCCTCCAAGGGGATCATTCCTCTCCCCCTCCCAGGGTGATCTTCCTCACCCCCTCCCAGGGTGATCTTCCTCACCCCCCTCCCAGGGTGATCTTCCTTACCCCCTCCCTGGGTGATCTTCCTCACCCCCCTCACAGGGGTGATCTTCCTCACCCCCCCCCAGGTGATTCATTCCTCTCCCCCTCCCAGGGTGATCTTCCTCCCCCCCTCCCAGGGTGATCTTCCTCACCCCCTCCCAGGGTGATCTTCCTCACCCCCTCCCAGGGTGATCTTCCTCACCCCCCTCCCAGGGTGATCTTCCTCACTCCCTCCCAGGGTGATCTTCCTCACCCCCCTCCAAGGGTGATCTTCCTCACCCCCTCCCAGGGTGATCTTCCTCACCCCCCCCCGAGGCTGATCATTCCTCTCCCCCTCCCAGGGTGATCTTCCTCACCCCCCCCCAGGGGTGATCTCCTCACCCCCCCTCCCAGGTGATCTTCCTTACCCCCCCTCCCAGGGTGATCTTCCTCACCCCTTCCCAGGGTGATTTTCCTTACCCCCTCCAAGGGTGATCTTCCTCACCCCCCTCCCAGGGTGATCTTCCTCACCCCCTCCCAGGGTGATCTTCCTTACCCCCTCCAGGTGATCATTCCTCTCCCCCTCCCAGGGTGATCTTCCTCACCCCCTCCCAGGGTGATCTTCCTCACCCCCCCAGGGTGAATCTTCCTCTCCCCCTCCCAGGGTGATCTTCCTCACTCCCTCCCAGGGTGATCTTCCTCACCCCCTCCAAGGTGATCTTCCTCACCCCCTCCCAGGGTGATCTCCGCACCCCCCTCCCAGGGTGATCTTCCTCACTCCCTCCCAGGGTGATCTTCCTCACCCCCCTCCCAGGGTGATCTTCCTCACCCCCCTCCCAGGGTGATCTTCCTCACCCCCCCCCAGGGTGATCATTCCTCTCCCCCTCCCAGGGTGATCTTCCTCACCCCCTCCCAGGGTGATCTTCCTCTCCCCCTCCCAGGGTGATCTTCCTCACTCCCTCCCAGGGTGATCTTCCTCACCCCCCCCCAGGTGATCTTCCTCACCCCCTCCCAGGAGGTGATTCCTCTCCCCCTCCCAGGGTGATCTTCCTCACTCCCTCCCAGGGTGATCTTCCTCACCCCCCCTCCCAGGGATCTCCTCTCCCCCTCCCAGGGTGATCTTCCTTACCCCTCCCAGGGTGATCTTCCTCCTCCTCCCCCCCCTCCCAGGGTGAGGAAGATCAATAACTGGCGTGTTGTCACCCACACTGGCAGCGTCCTGGCAGGCGGTGGGAGGGGAGGGGGAGGGAGATGAATGGGAGGGAAAATGGTGGAAGAGAGAAGGGAGGGGAAGGGAGGAAGGGTGAAGGAGATTTAGGAAGAGTAGTGAGTGTGGGATAGGTTGGGAGGGAGGGGTGGGAGGGAGGGGTGGGAGGGAGGGGTGGGGAAGGGGTGGGGAAGGGAGGGAGGGGTGGGAGGGAGGGGTGGGAGGGAGGGGTGGGAGGGAGGGGAGGGGAAGGGTGGCGGGGCGGGGGAGGAGCGGGCGGTGACATCTCAGGATAACATCAATAATGATTCTTGGATGTCCTGCAGTTACTTCCCCGCTGCCACCACCATCACTGCCACCACCACCACTGCCACCACCATCACTGCCACCACCACCACTGACACCACCATCACTGCCACCACCATCACTGGCACCACCATCACTGCCACCACCATCACTGCCACCACCATCACTGGCACCACCACCACTGCCACCATCATCACTGCCACCACCATCACTCCCACCACCATCACTGCCACCACCATCACTGCCACCACCATCACTGCCACCACCATCACTGCCACCACCACCACTGCCACCACCATCACTGCCACCACCATCACTGCCACCACCATCACTGCCACCACCATCACTGCCACCACCATCACTGCCACCACCACCACTGCCACCACCATCACTGCCACCACCACCACTGCCACCACCACCACTGCCACCACCACCACTGCCACCACCATCACTCCCACCACCACCACTGCCACCACCACCACTGCCACCACCACCACTGCCACCACCACCACTGCCACCACCATCACTGCCACCACCACCACTGCCACCACCACCACTGCCACCACCATCACTCCCACCACCACCACTGCCACCACCATCACTCCCACCACCACCACTGCCACCACCATCACTGCCACCACCATCACTGCCACCACCACCACTGCCACCTCCACCACTGCCACCACCACCACTGCCACCACCACCACTGCCACAACCACCACTGCCACCGAAACCACTGTCACCACCACGACCGTTACCACCACCACTGCCAACACCACCACTGCCAACACCGTAACCACTGCCACCAAACTTGTTGAGTTCTGTGACCAGGATCTGGAAATGGATGTAATTCAACACTAACATTTAGAGATACACACAAGCAGGATCATCGGCGGCATATGAGACTCTGGCAAACATGAGACCATCGTTTAGGAACCTAAGTCATGACTATTTCAAGGCAGTCTACACAACATTTGTTAGACCTATACTGGAATAAGCAGCACCGGCCTGGACTCCGCACCTTGTGAAGCATATAGCTAATACTGAACGTACAAAGGTGTGCAAGAAGTTTGGTGTTAGAGCTAAGAGGGCTGAGCTACAAGGATAGTCTAATGGAACCAAATATCACAACCCTAGAGGATAGAACTCAGGAGATATGATCACAAAATACAAGATACTTAGAGGAATAAATTGGACAAGGACGCTCGCTTTAAATTGAGAGAAAGCAGGACAGGAGGACACAGGTGGAAGATGGAAGCACAAATGAGCCGAAGGAAGATAAACAAGTCCCCGCACCCTGTACGGCGGGTCAACACGTGGAATGATCTGAAAGAAGAAGTTGTGGAAGCCACCTCCATCCACAACTTTAAGGCCAGATTCGACAATTAATTTGAACGTGATAATAGGTTAATTTTAAGGCAACAGGGACAATAGAGCTACTGTAGGCTGGGCATGAAGAGCTAGAGCTCGCTCCCTCACAGACACCGATGGATAAGCACTGACAGATAGGAACCCCCACCACTCCCACAGCTCCTACGACAGGAAGTATGTGTTACGAGCACACACAGTCACCGGTGTGGAGCCACGGCGAGGCACCAGCCTCCACACACTACTCCACTTCCCGCAACATGGAAGCATTTGATCAGACCATGTCGTAGCTCAGTCGATTAGGGCAGCGTCTGGGATGCTCTCGGACGCAGGTTCGAATCCTCGTCACGGGCCCTTGTGGATTTGTTCATTTGGTCAGGTGATATTGATCCATTTCCATCGCAGGTGATAAACAAATTACTGAGAGTTTAGTGTCTTTAAGGTTCAAGGCAACACGGTGAGGAGTTGCACAGATATTGGACAGAAATTAGATAAAAGAAGAAGGTAAACCCGCAAGTTATCCTCACTATCAAGAGCTAGCGAGCAGGTCAGGATTAGCGGCACACCTGGATAACATGAGGCTGACACACCAGCCAGGTGTGAGGAAGATGAAGCCTCCATGAGTCCACTGGAGCCCAAGGCCTAGAGCACGGTAATGAGGCCGGACAGGTACGGGTATATATGTAACTCTTCAACTTGCAATAACAACCAACCACTTGGGCTGGACGGTAGAGCGACGGTCTCGCTTCGTGCAGGTCGGCGTTCAATCCTCGACCGGCTAAGTGGTTGGGCTCTATTCCCCCCCCCCCGTTCCATCCCAGATCCTTATCCTGACCCCTTCCCAGTGCTATATAGTCGTGATGGCTTTGCGCTTCCTCCTGATAGTTCCCTTCACCTTGCAATAACAAGTGACGCAATACTGTTGACACGTCCTAGACGTAACCGTGTGTGTATGTGTGTGTATGTGTGTGTATGTGTGTATTGTGTGTGTATGTGTGTATGTGTGTGTGTGTATTGTGTGTGTATGTGTGTATTGTGTGTGTATGTGTGTGTGTGTGTGTATTGTGTGTGTATGTGTGTATTGTGTGTGTGTGTGTGTATTGTGTGTGTATGTGTGTGTGTATTGTGTGTGTGTGTGTGTGTGTGTGTGTGTGTGTGTGTGTGTGTGTGTGTGTGTGTGTGTGTGTGTGTGTGTGTATTGTGTGTGTGTGTGTGTGTGTGTGTGTGTGTGTGTGTGTGTGTGTGTGTGTGTGTGTGTGTGTGTGTGTGTGTGTGTGTGTGTGTGTGTGTATGTGTGTATTGTGTGTATTGTGTGTGTGTGTGTGTGTGTGTGTGTGTGTGTATTATGTGTATTGTGTGAGTGTGTGTGTGTGTGTGTGTGTGTGTGTGTGTGTGTGTGTGTGTGTGTGTGTGTGTGTGTGTGTGTGTGTGTGTGTGTGTGTGTGTGTATGTGTATTAAACACTGTGTAACTTCACAAGATTGCCACTTGGTGAGCTAATTGAACTATAGGGTTCAGTTCGTGAACCCAATATGTGTTTCTGTAACACTTTCCATCAACACCCCACGGGACGGGTATGGGGTCCACCACCACCCACGGGACTGGTATGGGGTCCACCACCACCCACTGGACGGGTATGGGGTCCACCACCACCCACGGGACGGGTATGGGGTCCACCACCACCCACGGGACGGGTATGGGGTCCACCACCACCCACGGGACGGGTATGGGGTCCACCACCACCCACGGGATGGGTATGGGGTCCACCACCGCCCACGGGATGGGTATGGGGTCCACCACCACCCACGGGACGGGTATGGGGTCCACCACCGCCCACGGGAGTAGTATAAACCAGGACAGAACGCTGCCGTTTTGCTTTTTCTGACGGCAGCGTTCTGTCCGCATGTTTTTTCGTTACCCCGGTGAGATTCAACGGCCGCGTTCTGTCCTCATGATTTTTCGTTACCCCGGTGAGATTCAACGGCCGCGTTCTGTCCTCATGTTTTTTCGTTACCCCGGTGAGATTCAACGGCCGCGTTCTGTCCTCATGATTTTTCGTTACCCCGGTGAGATTCAACGGCCGCGTTCTGTCCTCATGATTTTTCGTTACCCCGGTGAGATTCAACGGCCGCGTTCTGTCCTCATGATTTTTCGTTACCCCGGTGAGATTCAACGGCCGCGTTCTGTCCTCATGATTTTTCGTTACCCCGGTGAGATTCAACGGCCGCGTTCTGTCCTCATGATTTTTCGTTACCCCGGTGAGATTCAACGGCCGCGTTCTGTCCTCATGTTTTTTCGTTACCCCGGTGAGATTCAACGGCCGCGTTCTGTCCGCATGTTTTTTCGTTACCCCGGTGAGATTCAACGGCCGCGTTCTGTCCGCATGTTTTTTCGTTACCCCGGTGAGATTCAACGGCCGCGTTCTGTCCTCATGTTTTTTCGTTACCCCGGTGAGATTCAACGGCCGCGATATGTCCTCATGTTTTTTCGTTACCCCGGTGAGATTCAACGGCCGCGATATGTCCTCATGTTTTTTCGTTACCCCGGTGAGATTCAACGGCCGCGATATGTCCTCATGTTTTTTCGTTACCCCGGTGAGATTCAACGGCCGCGATTTGTCCTCATGTTTTTTCGTTAGCCCGGTGAGATTCAACGGCCGCGATTTGTCCTCATGTTTTTTCGTTAGCCTGGTGAGATTCAACGGCCGCGATTTGTCCTCATGTTTTTTCGTTAGCCTGGTGAGATTCAACGGCCGCGATTTGTCCTCATGTTTTTTCGTTAGCCCGGTGAGATTCAACGGCAGCGATTTGTCCTCATGTTTTTTCGTTACCCCAGTGAGATTCAACGGCCGCGATTTGTCCTCATGTTTTTTCGTTACCCCGCTGACCCATGCACGGGCATTGCTAATGGTCAATGACGTCATCAACTTACCTGGGGATTAAAAGGCCGGCTCCTGGCCCCATCATTTTTCGTTACCTCAGGCATCGCAAATGGTCACCCCGTCTCCATCTCCCTGTTTTAAGTCCGTTTTCTGTTATAGTGTATTTATTCCCATTTTTTTCAATATTTATAGCAAAGGGGGATTCAAATGCTGTCTTCTGTCCAGCCTAATGTGCAATAGCGCTAACCATTATATGCTGTTTTTTTCTCAATAAGGTATTGCCATACTGTTTCCCATTGTCTAAGATTTCATATCAACATAAGAAATGAGTTCACCCCTGTTACCAATCCAGTATTTACCCAGGTCTTTTTTCCTAAATGTAAAACTTATCCAATTCCCATTCTTACATTCTTTCATGTCCTGTCTAGTGTTGATGCTTTTAATCAGCTATTAATATCCCCTTTATCATGTCCATTCATTCACAGCTCTATCATGTCACCCCTATTTCTTCGTCTATCTAGAGAATGTAATTTAAGCTTTGTCTATCGTTCTTCAAGGCTCGTTTATTGATCATAGGGCAAATAAAAATATAAACCCGCTATCATCCATTTGCATGAAAACAGACCCCTGCCAGGCATTGTGACTTAAATGCAATTTCAGTAGTAATCCAATAATGCTTCATAACGCATAAATATATATGTATGTACATAAATATATATGCACGTACATAAATATATATGCACATCTCACATTCGCTCAAAAACATGCCTCCCCTACACCTTACTGTAGCATATAACAAATTCAAATATTCATTCAGTAAAAGCAAGTCTCTCATGTTTTAAAATAAGACCTTCTGCAGTCATCTTCTTGTCTGACGTCATCATCCCTAATGCGCTGTAAGCCGCCAATAAGCTTCCAGCCAACGTGCTAATGCCGGTCCTATAGGAGGTTCACACATAAGTGTGAACTCTTAATCACTAGCAATACCTTAACTGTACTCTGTAACATCATAGGCGATATTCGTCTACATTGGCTCGTATTTTCGCTCATTGCTCCTATTTTTCTGTTATTCATAAACCCGATCAAACCATCCTAACTTATTATTTATAACAAACAAATACATTCTACAGACCAGCTGCTGACATTGTTAAGTGACATCACGAAAAGCTACCTCAGGTATAGGGATGAGGTATTGTTGGCCATTAGCGTATAAGTGTCGAGGTATCACAGCACCTGACTTTTCAAACTGTGTGTGACGTCACAAGATGACCAATACGGCCTTTAACGTCCTACTGCCATGTAAATTTGATGTCATTATTCAAAAATGCTAGACTAACCATCCCCACCTAACCTAATCAGAGGTTAAAGAATATACATTTTAATCATCCACAACTGTAATTATTATTCAGTAAAAAGTGCAAAAGTAAAACAGAAACCCAAATATCGTACCGCAATTTAAGCAGAATCGTACATCTGGCAGCAGAGCAGGATAGATGAACATTAGAATAAAGGCAACTGCAGAGGTCCTATTGGTCCATACGAGGCAGCTTCTATATATTTTCACCCAATCTCATTCATATTCATGTCCACCTTATGCTTAAAACAATCAAGGGATCTCACTTAAAGTATTAGTTTACAATAATAGTTTTAATAAATATATCTCATTCTAGTTTCATATACAACAGCAATTATGAAACCCTATAGCTAGATATTCTACTATAATCCACAAGTAGTTACCACACATCTGGCAACACAGCGGATTAGTAGCTTTGCTCATAGGCTAGTCAACTATCCTCACCTCCATCAAATAGTTATCCAAATGTCGCACCTCAGTTGATCCATCTAGCAACTCAGCTGGATGCTAACCACTATATTCATAGGCTAATCATTTCTACACCTCAAAAAATCCTAGTCTTGCTACGCAAATCAGGTAACTTGTTTCTAAACCAACACTCGCAAATACAAGCCTACATACCTACACATACTTCACAACCTATACATTCATAGGGAATAGCCTAGTTTTTTGCCACCATTTCCCCATTAATCAGATGTAATTTATGCCATACACAGAAAATACGGCATTTACACACCAAATATGCCATTTATGCACAAAATATATTATTTACACTCAAAATATACCATCACACAAAAAATATGTCATTTATAGACAAAAATATGACATTTACATACAAAATATGTCAGTTGCACACACAAAAATATACCATTTACACAATATTACATGTACACTCAGAGTATGGCATTTGCACAAAGTATGGTATTTGCGCAAATATATCAAAATGCGTATGAATTTAGACAATCAAAAATGTGCTTTCGCTAAAATTACACAATTTCACAAACATAATTTTCACAAAATGCCCATACAATGTCTCATAAACCAAAATACACTTACACCATTAAGGTCTATTTTTTCTGATTACAGCGCTTACACAAAATACACAATTTGCACACAAAAAATACAGTTGCACCAGTTCCACGTCAAAAAATTTAAAACACAACTTGCATAAATGCACTATTAGAACAAAAATTATTATAACACATGGACAGTTATTACACAATTTGTGTAATTAGTATACATCTTTGCGCGATTAATACAAGCAAACATGCTATGTAATTACTCAACTTGCACAATGACAATCAATACACAAAGGCATAAATAAAACAATTCGTCCATATGCAATTACACAACATGCACAATTAATATGCAACTTTTACAAATATTACACATCTTTCATAATTATTACACAACTTGCGCAAATACATATCTAGCACAAATACGTACAATACATAACTACCCCAAATATGAAAATACTCAACTAGCATAAATACACGATTTACAAAAATACAATTACGACATTTACACAATTAATACACAACTTGCTCAAAAATATAATCAATACACAACTTACCAAAATATGAACAATACATAACTTGCACATAATCATTAAATACACAACTTCCACAAAAACACATACAAAAAATATATACAATTAATACACAACTTGCACAAAACAATACACGATTTATAGAAATATAATCAATACGTAATTGCAATAATCATACAAATTATGCCAAATGCATAATCTGCACAATTAATACACAAGTATATTAACTGTGCTATATATGTACAAATACAAACACAACCAACTAGGTCAAACAATACACAGTTTGCATGATATTTTTCTAGGTATATTTAGGACATTAATTATAATATGCTAAGTTCAACCAACTCCCCAAAAGTTAGAATTTCGCATATGAAAATGGTACATATGACTTCCGATCGCCTCTATATAAAACACATACATTCTCCATTATTATTTCAAAATTATTAGTGCTAAACTATTCATCTAACATATGTCCATTGTTTTAATGTCTTATTAATACCTTCCTTGTTATACTAAATATGAGCATCCCATATCCAAACATGTCACCTCTGTCCATACATTACATGAGTTAGCCATATAGCTCAAACCTCAAATAGGAAAATTTACACTATTCATAAACACGCTAGTTCATTATCCCTAAGATATTACATATCCTTCCCTACACAACCTCACCTAACCTGACCTAGCTTATCCAAAACCTAGATTTAGTTCAAGTTGGTTNCTCTCTCTCTCTTGCTAGCCATTCTTCTCTTCCCTCGCTAATTATCTCTTTCTACACGTTTGTTTGCTATTCCTTCCCTCCTTGGTTGAGCGTCTTCCAGTCTGCCGACTGTTTCCCCGTCAGTCATCTTTGGCCATGTCTCTATTAGAACCTTCTTATTCATCTATCTAGACATATTCTCGGTAAAATGTGTCACGTATACTGTAGAGGTTAACCGACCACGCACGCGCGCGCTCACACACACACACACACACACACACACACACACACACACACACACACACACACACACACACACACACACACACACACACACACACACACACTCACACAGATGAAATCTCTCTGAAAATGAAATCATTTCTCTCCCAATGAAAATTGGGAGATGAAATACTTCAAGAGTCAGAGAGAGAGAAAGACCTGGGGGTTGATATCACGCCAGACCTGTCCCCTGAAGCTCATATCAAGAGGATAACATCAGCAGCATATGCCAGGTTGGCTAACATAAGAACGGCCTTTAGAAACTTGTGTAAGGAATCTTTCAGAACATTATATACCACATATGTCAGACCAATCCTGGAGTATGCGGCTCCAGCATGGAGTCCCTATCTAGTCAAGCATAAGACTAAAGTGGAGAAGGTTCAAAGGTTTGCCACCAGACTAGTACCCGAGCTGAGAGGTATGAGCTACGAGGAGCGACTGCAGGAGTTAAATCTCACTTCGTTGGAAGACAGAAGAGTTAGGGGGACATGATCACCACATTCAAGATTCTCAGGGGAATCGACAGGGTTGATAAAGACAGGCTGTTTAACACAAGGGGCACACGCACTATTGGACACAGGTGGAAACTGAGTGCCCAAATGAGCCACAGAGATATTAGAAAGAACTTTTTTAGTGTCAGAGTGGTTGACAAATGGAATGCATTAGGAAGCGATGTGGTGGAGGCTGACTCCATACACAGTTTCAAGTGTAGATATGATAGAGCCCATTAAACTCAGGAAACTGTACACCTGTTGATTGACGGTTGAGAGGCGGGACCAAAGAGCCAGAGCTCAACCCCCGCAAGCACAACTAGGTGAGTACAACTAGGTGAGTACACACACACACACACACACACACACACACACACACACACACACACACACACACACACACACACACACACACACACACACACACACAGATCCACCCTCTCTCTATAAATAGTGTCCATTGTTCAGTTCTCATATTTCGCCTTTTGTCTGGGGCACTTTCACCTTCATTTATGTACGCTGCCGCTGTCCTGCTGTCCCCCCGGTGCCAGGTGTCACCAAACATTTACGCCTTCACTTACGAAACCTGTACATCTTTCAACAGTCATGGTGACTTTGTTTACATGTATTAAATAGTTTGAGCTTCGAAACACTTGGAGGTTGTTTATAACAATAATAACCTTGGAGTGTGAAGGTTCAAGACTCGTAAACGGTTTAATAAATGTAAACAAAGGTAGATGGTAGATGTGTTCACAAGGTAGATGGTAGATGTGTTCACAAGGTAGATGGTAGATGTGTTCACAAGGTAGATGGAGAGGAGACTGATGCTCTTCGCTTCGGAGAATAGCGCCATTATGCACTTGTGTAGCAGAGACCTACTCTTACTGCACACCAGGGACCTCTCCTAATAGGCCTGGGACCACCTTCCTGCACACTAGGGACCTCTCCTAGTAGCCTGGACCACCTTCCTGCCCACTAGGGACCTCTCCTAGTAGCTGGGACCACCTTCCTGCCCCCTAGGGACCTCTCCTAGTAGCTGGGACCACCTTTCTGCCCACTAGGGACCTCTCCTATTAGCCTGGGACCACCTTCCTGCCCACCATGGACCTCTCCTAGTAGCTGGGACCACCTTCCTGCCCACCAGGGACCTCTCCTAGTAGCCTGGGACCACCTTCCTGCCCACCATGGACCTCTCCTAGTAGCTGGGACCACCTTCCTGCCCACCAGGGACCTCTCCTAGTAGCTGGGACCACCTTCCTGCACACCAGGGACCTCTCCTAGTAGCCTGGGACCACCTTCCTGCCCACCAGGGACCTCTCCTAGTAGCCTGGGACCACCTTCCTGCACACCAGGGACCTCTCCTAGTAGCCTGGGACCACCTTCCTGCCCACCAGGGACCTCTCCTAGTAGCCTGGGACCACCTTCCTGCACACCAGGGACCTCTCCTAGTAGCCTGGGACCACCTTCCTGCCCACCAGGGACCTCTCCTAGTAGCCTGGGACCACCTTCCTGCACACCAGGGACCTCTCCTAGTAGCCTGGGACCACCTTCCTGCACACCAGGGACCTCTCCTTGTAGCTGGGACCACCTTCCTGCACACCAGGGACCTCTCCTAGTAGCCTGGGACCACCTTCCTGCACACCAGGGACCTCTCCTAGTAGCTGGGACCACCTTCTTGCACACTAGGGATCTCTATTGCTAGCCAGGAGTCCCATTATACGTCACAGATTTCAGTGCACCACATTCCACATCTCTCAACTAGGGGGACCTCTCTCCTGCTAGTTGTGACATCTTCCTTGTGTCATCAAGGGGGTGTCGCCCCCTCATTTATAAGCCCGGGATCTCTCTCTTGTCAGCCCCTACCCCCCTACCCTCTTATATAAGCCAGAAGCACATCACTCAGCCAGGCTATCCTCCAATCAGCCAAGCTACCCTTCTACAATCCCCAGTCTTACCTCACTGAATGGCTAGACATGCTTGGATATAGTGCACATTTGATTGAAAGTTGTAATTGGATATTATGGACGTTAGCACGGCAGGCGACGAGACACAGTAACGTGGCTGAAGATATGATGACCAACCCCACATATCAGAAGGTTGAGAAACGTCGTCGTTTCCGTCCGTCCTGGATCATTATCAAGTCCAGCACGGACCGAAACGTCGTCGTTTCCGTCCGTCCTCGATCATTATCAAGTCCAGGACGGACCGAAACGTTGTCGTTTCTACATTTTCTGATGTGTGGTTCATCAACATTTGCAGTGGTTGTAATTGCTGTAATAGGATGATTTAATAAACGATAATTGGAGGGTCACGCGCCATGCAAATAGGTTACTTTCTAGTTTGGGTAAAGTAGGTATGAGGAGAAAGCGCAATGTCATTACGAGTATCCGGCACTTGGAAGTGATATGAGGATAAGGGTTAGGGGTAGGAGAGGGGAAAGGGATGGTGCCCAAGCATTTGGCCGGCAGTCGGGGGATTGAACGCCAACCTGCTTGGGTTTAATACTTTAACGGGGAGGACACCAGGTGGGTACTGGGTCATGTTAGGGTGAAGCATCTCTAAGTTCGAGCCTCCAATTAAGCATGTCTTATACAGCCAGGCACTGTCACTGTCACTGTCACTGTCACTGTCACTGTCACTGCAGAGATAGTGGCTTTTTCTTAACTTGTATGTGAATTACTTTGCTTTGTGGATAACACTTTGTGTGTTTCGTATACCTGTTACATTATACATTGGCCACATTATACATTGGACATTATACATTGGTGACATTATACATTGGCCACATTATACATTGGACATATTATACATTGGACATATTATACATTGGTGACATTATACATTGGCCACATTATACATTGAACACATTATACATTGGTCACATTATACATTGAACACATTATACATTGAACACATTATACATTGGTCACATTATACATTGGACACATTATACATTGGCTACATTATACATTAACCACATTATACATTGGTCACATTATACATTGGTCACATTATACATTGGACACATTATACATTGGACACATTATACATTGGTCACATTATACATTGAATACATTATACATAGGTTTCCATAGCCTTGACGGCTTTGTTTACACGAAACAGTTTCGAAGCTTTGAAACTTGACAAGGCAGTGTTGTTGTGGTTATAAACAACCTCGTGGGGCTTCAGGACTCATCAACGGTTGAATTGACGTAAAGAACGCCGCCATGATTGAGGAAAGATGTAGAGGGTTCGTAGTGGTTGTGTAAAGGCTCGTTAAGCCTTGACCTGCGGTGTGGTGGAGGGTCGAGGCTCCGCACAGTCATCTAGTGAACTGAAGTCAGGTAAGATAAACGGCTACAGCCACAGTGGGTCACACTACCCAGCCACACTACCCAGCCACACTACCAGCCACCCTACCAGCCACATTACCAGCCACACTACCAGCCACACTACCCAGCCACACTACCCTGCCACACTACCCAGCCACACTACCAGCCACACTACCAGCCACACTACCCAGCCACACTACCCGCCACACTACCAGCCACACTACCAGCCACACTACCAGCCAAACTACCACCACACTACCAGCCACCTACCAGCCACACTACCAGCCTCATTACCAGCCACACTACCAGCCACAC
>WNGS01002840.1:14184-30299 GCA_020271785.1 Procambarus virginalis | reverse complement strand
CAGACACGCTCACACACGCACACACACACACACACACACGCACACAGGACTATTATGTTATGAGGAAAGAGAGGGAAGGAAGAGGTGGTGGTGGTGTAGCTCTACTGGTAAGGAAAGGCTGGGATATTGAGGAGATGGTTGTTCAGGGCTGTGAAGGTTTCAGTGACTACATAGCAGGTACCATAACAACTGGAGGGCAAAAAATTATAGTCGTAGTCATATATAATCCTCCACCAAATGACAGAAGACCTAGACAGGAATATGATAGAAACAACATGGCCACCATTAACATAATAGAAAGAGCAGCTTCTGTTGCTAGCAGAATGGATCTGGACTACTAATTATGGGAGACTTCAACCATGGGAAGATAGATTGGGAGAACAGAGACCCGCATGGAGGACCAGAAACATGGAGAGCTAAGCTGCTGGACGTGGCAACAAGAAACTTTCTAAGCCAACACGTCAAGGACCCAACAAGAATGAGAGGAGAAGATGAACCAGCAATGCTTGATTTGATATTTACCCTAAATGAGTGGGATATAAGGGAAGTCAAGATGGAAGCACCCTTGGGAATGAGTGATCACAGTGTATTGAACTTTGAGTACCTGGTAGAGCTAGGAATTATCTCCCCAAAAAGAACTAGGAAACAAAAGGCTGGCATACCGAAAGGGGAATTATGAGGAGATGAGAAGCTTCCTAAGGGAAATACCTTGGGACACAGACCTCAGAGCTAAGTCTGTACAAGATATGATGGACTATGTCACCCAAAAGTGTCAGGAGGCAGTAAACAGGTTCATCCCGCCCAAAAGAAAAAATCCGAGAAGCAAGAGAAGAATCCATGGTATAATAGGGCATGTATGGAAGCGAAGAAACTGAACAAAAGGGCGTGGAGGAACTTCCGGAATAACAGAACACCAGAAAGCAGAGAGAGATACCAGAGAACCAGGAATGAGTATGTCAGGGTGAGAAGAGAAGCAGAGAAAAGTTATGGAAATGATATAGCAAACAAAGCCAAGACCGAACCAAAGCTACTCCACAGTCACATCAGAAGGAAAACAACAGTGAAAGAACAGGTAGTGAAACTTAGAACAGGCGAGGACAGGTATACAGAGAATGACAAAGAGGTGTGTGAAGAACTCAACAAGAGGTTCCAGGAAGTCTTCACAACAGAACAAGGTGAGGTCACTGTGCTAGGAGAAAGGGAAGTAAACCAGGAGCCCTTGGAAGGGTTCGAAATTACGAGAGAGGAGGTCAAGAGACACCTGCTGGATCTGGATGTTAGAAAGGCTGTTGGTCCCGACGGGATCTCGCAATGGGTACTGAAAGAGTGTGCAGAGGCACTTTGCTTGCCACTCTCCATAGTGTATAGTAGGTTACTGGAGACGGGAGACCTACCAGAAATATGGAAGATGGCAAATGTGGTCCCAATATACAAAAAGGGCGACAGACAACAGGCATTGAACTACAGGCCAGTGTCCTTGACTTGTATACCATGCAAGGTGATGGAGAAGATCGTGAGAAAAAATCTGGTATCACATCTTGAGAGAAGGGACTTCGTGACAAATCGCCAACATGGGTTCAGGGAGGGTAAATCTTGCCTGACAGGCTTGATAGAATTCTACGATCAGGTGACAAAGATTAAGCAAGAAAGAGAAGGATGGGCGGACTGCATTTTTTTGGACTGTCGGAAAGCCTTTGACACAGTACCGCATAAGAGGCTGGTACATAAGCTGGAGAGACAGGCAGGTGTAGCTGGTAAGGTGCTCCAGTGGATAAGGGAGTACCTAAGCAATAGGAAGCAGAGAGTTACGGTGAGGGGTGAGACCTCAGATTGGCGTGAAGTCACCAGTGGAGTCCCACAGGGCTCTGTACTTGGACCTATCTTGTTTCTGATATACGTAAATGATCTCCCAGAGAGTATAGACTCATTCCTCTCAATGTTTGCTGACGACGCCAAAATTATGAGAAGGATTAAGACAGAGAAGGACAGCTTGAGGCTTCAAGAAGACCTGGACAAGCTGCAGGAATGGTCGAACAAATGGCTGTTAGAGTTTAACCCAAGCAAATGTAATGTAATGAAGATAGGGGTAGGAAGCAGGAGACCAGATACAAGGTATCATTTGGGAGATGAAATACTTCAAGAGTCAGAGAGAGAGAAAGACCTGGGGGTTAATATCACGCCAGACCTGTCTCCTGAAGCTCATATCAAGAGGATAACATCAGCAGCATATGCCAGGTTGGCTAACATAAGAACGGCCTTTAGAAACTTGTGTAAGGAATCTTTCAGAACATTATATACCACATATGTCAGACCAATCCTGGAGTATGCGGCTCCAGCATGGAGTCCATATCTAGTCAAGCATAAGACTAAACTGGAAAAGGTTCAAAGGTTTGCCACCAGACTAGTACCCGAGCTGAGAGGTATGAGCTACGAGGAGAGACTACGGGAATTAAACCTCACTTCGTTGGAAGACAGAAGAGTTAGGGGGGACATGATCACCACATTCAAGATTCTCAAGGGAATCGACAGGGTTGATAAAGACAGGCTGTTTAACACAAGGGGCACACGCACTAGGGGACACAGGTGGAAACTGAGTGCCCAAATGAGCCACAGAGATATTAGAAAGAACTTTTTTAGTGTCAGAGTGGTTGACAAATGGAATGCATTAGGCAGTAATGTGGTGGAGGCTGACTCCATACACAGTTTCAAGTGTAGATATGATAGAGCCCAATAGGCTCAGGAACCTATACACCTGTTGATTGACAGTTGAGAGGCGGGACCAAAGAGCCAGAGCTCAACCTCCGCAAGCAAAGGGGGGTCGGTGGCTGAGTGGACAGCACGCTGGACTCGTAATCCTGTGGTTCGATTCCCGGCGCCGGCGAGAAACAATGAGCAGAGTTTCTTTCACCTTGATGCCCCTGTTACCTAGCAGTAAACAGGTACCTGGGAGTTAGACAACTGTTACGGGCTGCTTCATGTGTACTCACCTATTTGTGCTTGCGGGGGTTGAGCTTTGGCTCTTTGGTCCCGCCTCTCAACTGTCAATCAACTGGTGTACAGATTCCTGAGCCTACTGGGCTCTATCATACCTACACTTGAAACTGTGTTTGTGTACAAACACAATCAACTAAAAACATTTCTATGATCTAAAAATATTTTATTAACATTTACTTATTAACAATCAGAGCAAATAAAGAGTACTGGCTTCTTTTGCCACTGGCTAGTGGCTGGAGTAAAGAGTACTGGGAAGACGGGACACCACGAGCGTAGCCCTCAGCCTCTAACAACACTTAGGTAACTACACTTAGGTAATTACATACACAAACACAAATTGTGCTCCACAGGTTTATAGAATTCCCTGACCAGGTGATAAACACAAAGCAAGAAAAAGAAGTGTTAGCAGACTGCATTTTCTTGGACTATCACGAAGCCTTTGACACAGTTCCCTATAAGAGACTGTTGCATAATTTGGAGAAACAGGCAGGAATAACTCCAGTATATACTACAGTATATAAGGGAGTACCTAAGCAACAGAAAACAGAGAGTTTCAAGAAGGGAAAGCTATCAGAATGGCGAGATGTCGCAAGATGAGTCCCACAGGGCTTTATACTCGGGCCCATCCTGTTTCTGATACATGTAAACGATCTCCCAGAGGGTATAGGCTCGTTCCTTTCAATGTTTGCTGATAATGCCAAACTTATGACAAGGACTAAGGCAGAGGAAGACAGCAAGAGGCTGCAAGGTGCCTGAGCTAAATGAAGCGGAGGTCCAACAAAAAGCTAGAAGAGTTTAACTCAAAGATGTGTAAGGAAAATAAGTGTACGAAACAGGATGCGTGACACAAGGAACCAATAGGGAGAAGAACTCCTTCAATAATCAGGAAGAGAGAAAGATCTTTGGTTTGATATCATGTCGACCTGTTCCCTGAAGTCCACATCAAAAGGATATCATCAGCGGCGTATGCGAGACTTGCGAACATAAGAACTGCATTTGTATGGAATCATTTAGATCCTTATATACCTCATATGTCAGACCAATGCTGGAGTATGCAGCTTCAGCAAGGAGTCAATATGTAGTCAAACACAAAAAGAAATTAGGAAAAATTCAGTGGTATGCCTCCAGACTAGTTCTAGAGCTGAGAGGTATGAGCTACAAAGAAAGACTATTGAAATTAAATCTCATACGACAGAAAGAGAGAATAGTTAGGGGGAAGACATGATTAGTTAGGGGGGGGAGACATGATTACCACCTACACAATTTATCTAACAGCATACTATGATAAATAACAAGATATTGGAAACAGGAGAACTACCAGAGGATTGGTTGACAGCCAATAGCTTGCTAATGAAAAATGAAAAGAAGGGAGAAATTCAATTAACTACAAGCTGGTGTCTAATGCTTGAATAGTACTCAAGCTGATGGAAACATTCATCAGAAAGAGATTAATAGAACCTCTTCTATTAGAAGAACCTCTAGAACCTAGTTTAAAAATAGATTTTAATTTTATTTATTATTTACAAAAATTATATAAAAAATAACGAAAATAGATTTTTAAAATAGAAAATTTCTAGTTTAAATAGAACCTCTAGAATAGAACGTTCTATTAAGAAGTTCTATTTTCTTATATCTAGAAAAAAAACATTTCTGACAGCGCCCGCGCTGTTTCAGGTATAGAACATGATATGGGTCCATGAACGGGCGACTATTATCAAACAAGCCTCAAAAAGGAGGAGATAAAATTTATTTTTAAACTGTTACAATGATTTTGAGACAAAACCACCCAGGAGACCATGGCATAAAACCTCGGAGAAACAGGCAGACGTGACAGGAAAGGTTCTCCAGTGCATGAAGGAGTACCTGCGCAGCGGAAAACAGATGGTCACAGTGAGAGGAGAGTTTTCAGAGTGGTCGAGGTTACTATAGCGGCGTCCCACAAGGCTCAGTACTGGGGGCCGATCGTATTCCTAATGTTAATAACCTTGACCAGACCACACACTAGAAGGTGAAGGGACGACGACGGTTCGGTCCGTCCTGGACCATTCTCAAGTCGATAACTTGAGAATGAATAACTTGAATGATAACTTGAGAGTGAATAACCTTATTTTGCGGCTACCTTAAGTTGTTTCCGTGGATCAACGTCGTCTCGGGCCGGTCTCCGACCAGGCCTCCTGGTTGGTGATCTGGTCAACCAGGCTGTTAGACACAGCTGCTCGCAGCCTGACGTATGAGTCCCAAAGTTTGCTAATGATGCAAAACTCCTGAGGATACGTACAAGGGAAGAATAAAGAAAACCTGGGAAATGAAAGTATGGTTCCTCGAGTGGCTACTAGAGTTCAACTCAAGAAAATGCAAAGTAATGAAGCGAGAGTTTGGAACCAGTAACAAAGTATCAAATTTGTAAGTAAATCTTCATCAAACGCAACAGTCAATGAATTGAGAGTTTATATTAAATTGAATTCAAATTAAATTCAATTGGATGCCCACATGAAAAAAAATCTTCAGATGTGCACGAAAAATGGATTAATATAAGAAGTATCTTTAAAAACCTGGCCAGGACGTTTTGGACCAGGAATACCATTTATGTCAGAGCAATTAAGGGATATTAGACACTTATTTAACGGGGGATTCCGTTTCAGTTCTTTCTATATATCAGTTTAATATATCAAACTAGAACTCACACACAACCATAAAGTTACAACAATGAAACAATGAATTGAATTCCACCCACTTAGGGAGTCGCAATGACGTGATGTGGGAGTGAATCCCACTTCACCTGATATTCTCACCAATCCTGGGCGGCCCTGTCTCCACCCTCCGCCCTCTTCCATACAGTGGGTGGTCCTGTCTCCACCCTCCGCCCTCTTCCACACAGTGGGCGGCCCTGCCTCCACCCTCCGCCCCCTCCGACACAGTGGGCGGTCCTGCCTCCACCTTCCGCCCTCTTCCATACAGTGGGTGGTCCTGTCTCCACCCTCCGCCCTCTTCCACACAGTGGGCGGCCCTGTCTCTACCCCCCGCCCCCTCCGACACAGTGGGCGGCCCTGTCTCCACCCTCCGCCCCCTCCCACACAGTGGGCGGCCCTGTCTCCACCCTCCGCCCCCTCCGACACAGTGGGTGGCCCTGCCTCCACCCTCCGCCCCCTCCGACACAGTGGGCGGCCCTGCCTCCACCCTCCGCCCCCTCCCACACAGTGGGCGGCCCTGTCTCCACCCTCAGCCCCCTCCCACACAGTGGGCGGCCCTGCCTCCACCCTCAGCCCCCTCCCACACAGTGGGCGGCCCTGCCTCCACCCTCCGCCCCCTCCGACACAGTGGGCGGCCCTGCCTCCACCCTCCGCCCCCTCCCACACAGTGGGCGGTCCTGGCTCCACCCTCAGCCCCCTCCCACACAGTGGGCGGCCCTGTCTCCACCCTCCGCCCCCTCCGACACAGTGGGTGGCCCTGCCTCCACCCTCCGCCCCCTCCGACACAGTGGGTGGCCCTGTCTCCACCCTCCGCCCCCTCCGACACAGTGGGCGGTCCTGTCTCCACCCACCGCCCCCTCCGACACAGTGGGCGGCCCTGTCTCCACCCTGCCTCTCTTCCCACACACGGACCAAGAAAATATTTTACAGTCCAAGTCTTAATTTGATTCAGTCCTTCAGCAATATGCTCTTCCTCCGTTACTCTGAGACCGTGACTCAACTCTCAGGCACACCTGAAGGAACCCAAGATCAATGTTGTATATTAACACGTAAAAACGGACTAACGAAGATTTTGGTTAAAACTGTTCCTCGTGGTGATTGGTTGATGGCTATATCGGATGGTTTTATTCTGGATAAAGTTCACCTCGGCCGATTGGTACAATCCTTGCACAAACGTGTCGGTCAATACAAGTAATGTCAGATCAGGGTAGGTGTCAAATGCATTGTTTGTTCACCTGTAAAATTTTAATCGTCCGTTAGACAGGAATACTGCAAAAGTTTTGGTATACAGTTAACAGTTTATTGACAGAAACTTAATTAAATATTTCTCTCTCTCTCGTCTCTCTCTCTCTCTCTCTCTCTCTCTCTCTCTCTCTCTCTCTCTCTTTGTCTCTTGTGGTATAGGTGTATCGAATGGGAGTGGTGAGAGAGAGAGAGAGAGAGAGAGAGAGGGAGAAGAGATTGGGACATGGGTAAGACAACTGCATTGGGACGAAAAAGATATATTCTGGTACCCAGGAAGATGTCACAAACTCATTTTGCAAACTATTACAAAGTATAACAGAATTTGTTGGAAAGTTTTGCAAACATCAGTGAATTGTGTTTGCCCAGCTATTTAGACAGAGCTGCAGTTCTACTAATCTGTGGGTTATGAAACTCTTGTCGACAGCTGGAAAAACGACTTGCCAAGTATGAGATTCTTACCATTTTTTAATGAATTACATTGCTTGACGAGAAAGTTTTCAACACTGTTCAGTGTTAAGCTGGATATGATGAGTTTTCCTTTCATGCTATATTGAAGAAGTTGATCCTACAATTTCTCCTCTCTCATGGTATTATTCTCATGTAACCTTGCGTCTCAGGAAATCTTGCGTCTCAGGAAATCTTGTCTCAGATAACCTTGCGTCTGAAGTAATCTTGCATCAGAGGTAACCTTGCGTCAGAGGCAATGTTACATCTGAAGCAACTTTTCGTCTGAGGTCACCTTGCGTCTCAGCAATGTTACATCTGAAGCAACCTTGCATCAGAGATAACCTTGCGTCAGAGGCAATGTTACATCTGAAGCAACCTTGCGTCTGAGGTCACCTTGCGTCTCAGCAATGTTACATCTGAAGCAACCTTGCATCAGAGATAACCTTGCGTCAGAGGCAATGTTACATCTGAAGCAACCTTGCGTCTGAGGTCACCTTGCGTCTCAGCAATGTTACATCTGAAGCAACCTTGCATCAGAGATAACCTTGCGTCAGAGGCAATGTTACATCTGAAGCAACTTTGCGTCTGAGGTCATCTTGCATCACAGGCAATGTTACATCTCAGGTGACCTTTAATACTGTCAAAGAAAACATGGGAAAGAAACACCGGACGCTGAGAAAAATGTTCTCAACTTTTAAGACGTCACCTTTAAACGACTTACCTAGAGGATATACATTAGTATTCTCTCTTATAAGGCTCCTAAGCTATCACTTTACTCACTCCACAAGAGTTGATATACTCACTCGAGTATTCACAATAACCCTTCACTAGTTGATCAGACCACACACTAGAAGGTGAAGGGACGACGACGTTTCGGTCCGTCCTGGACCATTCTCAAGTCGATCAATTTTCAATCTTCACTAGTTAAATGAAAATATTAATACGAGTTATTTACGAGAAACTAAACTTGGACAAAATGGAAGGGAGTTATCTTTGGGAGGAAATAACTAACATCTTTAGGTCTAACAATGTTTGTTAGACATAAACTAACAACACATTAGGCCACTAATAACATGTTAGATCTAACATGTTATTAGTAACTTTAATTTTAGTAGAAATAATGGGGCTAAATAAATGGATTAAATGAAGCATAAGACTAATTTAGTTGATAATTTATCCTTTAAGCAACAATTATTATGGACCCAACAATGGAAAATAGTATTTTTTAAGACTGCGGCCTCTAACAAGCAGGAAATAAATAACACTTAAATTGGGATCACTGATCACAACGGAATCAGATTTTTAACAAAAGATGGAAAAGTTGTGAGTGAACAAATTTGAGCAAGAGACTGTGAGGAACTGGTAGACTGCTCTTGGGTTGAGTCCATCAGAGAGTAGCGTGAGGTTACGTTACTTAAATCTAATTGTAACTAATATAAAAACATTCCTAGTAAAGCCCAGACACATAACCCATGTAAACCATCTCTTCCATCTCTTCACCTCTCTCTCTTGGCTTACTTAAAGCCCTTGCCTCCCTCGTCTCATGACGGGAGACATCTCCTGTCCACGGGCTCACCATAGCCCGTGCTTCTTGCCCAGCTCCTGTGCCAGGTAAGTTACGGGCTCACCATAGCCCGTGCTTCTTGCCCAGCTCCTGTGCCAGGTAAGTTACGGGCTCACCATAGGCCGTGCTACTTGGAACTTGTTCCGAGTAGCTGAATCTATAACAACAACAACAACAACCTCGTCTCATCACTATTGACTTGAGAATGGTCCAGGACGGACCGAAACGTCGTCGTCTCTTCAATTTCTAGTGTGGGGTTTGGTCAACATTTTTCAGCAACGTTAATATGACTTTTATCTACATAACCCATGTAAACTCATTTGGTTGAATGACAATGATTCCAAATGGAAAACTATGGGACGAAAGACCTTTCGAAACAAAGAAAATTACAAATAAAAGAGCGTAGAAAATGGTGAGTCTCATTTGAGTACTAATTTCCCATATATTAAGAAATTTAAATAATATGAAAAACGAATGAAATACTGAAGTACATAATACAAAAGAGGCAAGCAGATAATACAGTTTTTCTTGAGATGTGTCAAAGATTTGGCCTAATCTCTAAGCCTCTGGTTCCTGAGTCAGGTAAAGTAACATAACATTACAACGAAATAAATTATACTTCCAATAAATACTTTCTCTCCGTGTTAAATAAAGAAGAATATGATATTTTACTTGTAGCTGAAGAATATCTTCGTAGGCGGTAAAGAGGACAAGTTGACCAATTTACTGGTTACCAGAGAGGAAATTGTTGAGCAAAAAGATGTATTTCCTGGATACTTGAGAAATGTAAAGACAATGTATATGAGCCCTTGTTTTGCATATTGAATTAATCACTAGAGTCAAGCAAGGTGTTGAGGGTTGCACAGATCGAATCGTTAGACCATTTACGTCCAACTATTAACCATTTAACATAACGTCTATTGAATGGAAATTGCTTAAGTCGATAATCACAAAACCAACCATGAAAAAATCATTCATATGGAACTCTTATTATTTCACAAAGAACTGCTTGTGCATAATTAAATTTCTTTCATCATTTTCGAAAATATTTCAAACAGTTGACAGTGAAAATAATTTGGACATTCTGTATCTAAATATAAACAAAGCCTTTAACAAACCAACACATCTGAAAATATTGGAACAACGACGTTTCGCTCCCTCGTGGAACATTATCAAGTTCAACCGCACGTTTCGCACACGCAAGAATAATAACCCGCAACACACACACATAAACGAGAGTCCCAACAACACCACCACGTGACAGAGAGGCAACAGTAATCAATAATCCATTTCTAATCAATCATCTGGCCTCACCCTATTAATCACATTTCATAACACAAACCTGATTAATCACATAATTAATCATTGATCACTCGCCTGTCATCAGTTCTTGTATTATGCTATCTATATTATTGTGCACCTGTGATATCTTTATTTGTGTTATCTCTATTATTGTCCACCTGTCTTATCTTTATTATTCTCCGCTACAAGTGTCACTGTCTTGATGTAAACAGGACCACTAAGCCCTCAAGAACCACTGTCTTGAAGCATTTAACCCACGGAAAGTGTACCACAGACTTGGTGTGGGTCCTCCACTGTGTAATTGGGTTGTTAACATTGAACAAGAATGCAACTATTTGACTGTTCACCCACCAGCTTGTATTCATGCTAACACTGCCATTCAGAACCTCACCTTTGAGGTTCAAAGGTTAATTTTGACAAGTAGCAATCAGTGACTGGAGTCATTGTACAATTCAACCCGTTCTCACACTTGCTTACAGTCAATATTGGCTTATTTAATAAGTGCATATGTGACACACTAATTGATTGTGAATATTTTAGTTTACCTTGAAAAGCTTCATAGAAAACACCGACCTCACCTAACCTTCACTGTATGTTAAGATAAGCATCTTATTGCTTTTTATTTACAATTATTACTTAACCTATCAACGGTATAGGTTAAGTAATAATTGTAATTAAGAAGCAATAAGATGCTTATCTTAACATACTAAGAAGATTAGGTGAGGTCGGTGTTTTCTATGAAGCTTTTCAAGGTAAACTAAAATATTCACAATCAATTAGTATGTCACATATGCACTTATTAAATAAGCCAATATTGACTATAAGCAAGTGCGAGAACGGGTTATACAATTGTATACCCGCCTCCCATGGGTGGCATTGAGTGGAGATCATGGTTTACACTTTACACGTACTTAACGAATGGCTGTCCTGTAAACTCGATTTGATGATGTACAACTCATCTTTCGTGAGGAGAGATGTATGGTGAATTATAGAGCCCTGACACCTTGCATCTCAGGTGACCTTGCGTCTCATTGTGAGAATTTCGCAGGTAGTGATCATGTCTCCTTTTACTCTTCTGTCATCCAGGGACGCGCAGATTAGCTCCCATATCCATTCCTCGTGAGGTATATGGCCTAGAGAGTGTGGATATAGACGGCACCCGTCTATAATGGTTCAAGGAGGCCCTTCTGTCTAATACATATAAGCATTTGTTCTCAAAATGTATCAGTGAAGGAGAAGAGTAATTGAGACGGGATTGTGAGGGGATTATGAGACGCAGTGAGGGAGGAATAAGGAGATTATGAGGGAAGCAGAGGGTGAAACTGCCCTCAGAGGGGGAAGTTGACACGTCAATAACTACGGGAGAAACACGGTGATAATCAGGAAATAAGATAACAGGAAGGAATAATAGAAACGACAATAATTAAAGAAGAAGATTGTCAAACATTGCTTTAAGACATCCGGTGTTTACCTTAAGATTGGTCAAGATCACTTAACTCAGGGGATCACAGGAATGTAATCAACACACACCATTGGAAAACACTAATGTGAGTACCTAGTCCACAAGTACACCAGTGATGTACACCTGGACACAAGTGTTTATACAAAGACAAGCAGGTGACAATGCTATCAATGTTGAATATTATTTTGATCATGCTCTCTTGGCTGGGTGAGGATGGTCTCTAATTGACCAATTTCTCACTGACGATGATTTAACTGGTCACATATGTGGGCATTAGACTATCAGTGATGGTGATAATCTGTCCTTCATACCCCTACCTGTTATCTTTCTGTCATCTTCCTGTCATATCCACCTTCAGTGAACTTGCGGCAACAGCTACACTGCTCTCACAGAGAACTCAAACCTTCCCAGAAATCATTTTAACTGGGAGTACTGTTGCTAATTCAAGCCACAGTTGCTAACCTGAATTAGTTGAAAGGCCTGATTAGGGGCAAGTAGATAAGATTCGAATTCAAAGTGCTGCAATTCCTTTCACTAATCTTCAGTGTAATTAACATTAATCTCAATGCTTTTTCTTTATGTCTGTCATTTCAGTGCAAGTTTGGCTGAGAAAGAGAATTTTCCTCTTGGACAAACGCAAAGAAGTTGGAATCGTCACGTTCTGGAATTCCAAAATTATTACATTATAAGACATTATCTATACAAATATTGAGGTTGTCTTATAGATGGCTTTATACCCCCATGTCAGACGAAGCATCAGGGGCTCAATATCATCAACCCTTAAAGAGGATTAAGAAACGGGTAAAAGTGTGAGATCAAAGCTTGCTGATAACATTTCAAGAAAATAATTTGATGAATTTTGGCCAGAGTTAAGAGAAGAAAACTTTTCATCAAAGGGGGAAGCAAATGCATATGACTATTCTTCTGGGCCCAGTAATATATTCTAAGTTTTTCCCCATAAATGTTTAAGATTGTATAATACTGGGATATACTGGGCAGATGATAGAGAAACTGGAGTAACTACAGCTGTCTGTGGTGTCTGTAGACATCCTGCCCTAATGTTAAACACCTGAACGCTGTAAACCTCTATAATGGTTGAGTAGGCTGTCAGAAAGCTGAGAAAAGTAATTATAATAGTCCATTTAACATGAATTGGGATACATTTAAACATGAATCGTGGAAATTGTATGTGTGTATCTATGAGTGTTACAAGCTTCCTCTCCCACGGTACAGCTGCTGTAATACACATCTCTGTAATTGTCCCCATTCCACGTATAACATGAGAGCTAAAGAGCTTCTGTGTCTCTAAAAACTACAGAGCTTTTGCTCTAAACACACTTGTAAACAAAGTATGCGATTATATACCGTTTCATTTTCTAGCTGACGAACTGAACACTTTGACTTTGAATGTGTACAGAAAGCTGGTTACTCACCGACACTGTGTAGTGTCGCGGCGGGGAAGGTCACTCACGGCTATACCTCTCATGGAAGCTCTGTTCGGTCAAAACTTTTAATCCCACTTTTATATTCCACTATTGTAATCATCCCACGTAATCATCATGTAATTTAATCCCACTATAAATCCACTATTATAAAGAAGGAAGGTGAAACGCCATGCAACCTTGAAGAGACAACTAACACAACACCTGTACCCCCTATTAGACTATTTTACAGAACTTCTTTCCACAGCTCATAAAACGGAGGAAAGGGTCCTGAAAGATATTGTTAATAGGAACGTTATCCCTACAGACAAAAATCAGAAGATGCAATTGACGATTTACTATAAAACCAAGAAAACGGCCAGCCTACTCATGAGAAACTCTCCAGACACGGAGCAGAACGCTTTAAAAGAGACCAATGTCGTCTATGCCTTCAAATGCCCACTTGGGGACTGTAAGTCTCAAAGAACTCAGTATATAGGCAAGACAACAACATCTCTTTCCAGGCGTTTACGATGCATAAGCAACAGGGCTCCATTAAGGAACATATATCTCTTCCCACAACCAGACCATCACCAGAGTAATCTTAGCAAACAACACAGAAATCATCGATAGATACAGCGATAGCAGGCGGCTGACATCTGCGAGGCACTACACATCAAGAAGTCAACGCCAACAATCAACAACCAATTAATACACAACATTATTCTACCACTTCAAGACTCCGCTCCAATATGAAGCATCAAGAAATATGGGCCAATAGGCCCTCTGCAGTTACTTCCATCTATCTTCAATTCACCCAATAATACCCAATATTTCGTGTTCTATCCTGTGTGAAAGTTTTGTTATCACCTCACCCAAAATGCGGGTATAAAATAAAATGAAAGCTGTTTAAATCATAGCAAAGTAAGAACTCTGTTTAGTGTTTGCAGGTTATAGTTGGTGTGTGTAAACTAAAAGTCTTTGAAAATGTAATAAGTTATTACGAAACGCGTCAAGTGTCGCGTCAGACTAGAAATAAAAAACGAATTTTGAAGAATTGATTTTTCAATTACCATCAACAGTGAAAAGAAACATAAGAAATATTGAGAAAATTCGTGTTAAAATTATTAATCTTACTTTTTTCGGTCATATTTAATAATATATGTCGACAGGAAAGACTGCTTCCAAATATATACCTTGAGGTTATCTTGAGATGATTCGGGGCTTTAGTTTCCCCGCGGCCCGGTCCTCGACCAGGCCCCCACCCCCAGGAAGCAGCCCGTGACAGCTGACTAACACCCAGGTACCTATTTTACTGCTAGGTAACAGGGGCATAGGGTGAAAGAAACTCTGCCCATTGTTTCTCGCCGGCGCCTGGGATCGAACCCAGGACCACAGGATCACAAGTCCAGCGTGCTGTCCGCTCGGCCGACCGGCTCCCCGATATATATATATATATATATATATATATATATATATATATATATAATATATATATAATAATATATATCTATATATATATACATATATATATATATATAATATATATATATTATATATATATATATATATATATATATATATATGTACACACAAGAGTTGTTACAGTCTGGTACAGCCACCAGCACGCATAGCGTTTCGGGCAGGTCCTTAATCCTAATGTTCCCTGGAATACGACCCGCCAAACCGTTTAACAATCAGGTAACCATTCACTGTTGGATGAACAGGGGCGTACTGTTAAGGATTGGCGCCCAGTCAATCCTCCCCGGCCAGGATGCGAACCCAGGCCAAAGCGCTCGCGAAGTACCGGGCGAGTGTTTACCACTGCGCCATGGGGACCGGACAAATCAATGTAATACACCTGAAAATGGTCAAAGAAAACAATTACAGAAAAAAAAGTATTTTTGTCAAAACACAAACATTTCATTTATTCTCAACTCAAGTAAAATACCAACAAACACAACATGGAACAATTGTCACTCTCCTTGTATAAAGTTTCCAAACAAACGAAGCACTGAAATTGTCGTCTGTGTATTGTTCCATCTCCCTCCAAACCAACCATTTGGGCTGGACGGTAGAGCGACGGTCTCGCTTCATGCAGGTCGGCGTTCAATCCCCGACCGTCCACAAGTGGTTGGGGCACCATTTCTTTCCCTCCGTCCCATCCCAAGTCCTTATCCTCACCCCTTCCCAGTGCTATATAGTCGTAATGGCTTGGCGCTTTCCCTTGATAATTCCTTCCTCCATCTCCCTCTAGCCTCTCCTGGTAATGTTGATCCTTCAGCCAATCATTTCCTCGAGAGAGAATGAACAAAAATGAACCATACAACAGAAGAACCTTATCAGGAAAAAATAAGGTTAATTACACTAATTAAAAATACGAAATCCATCTTGAACAACAATTGTAAAATTTGATCGAAAAAAAAAAAAGATATACGAAAAGCTGCAAGACATTACGAAGTGTTGAAGAGAGGAGGCACAGACTTTAGCACAGACAAACGCTAAAGTTTTGTTTCGTCAGATATATCAAAGAAACATTAGGGAGAAGACAGGGACATGATAAAGACACATGCCAGGTAAATTATAATGACAAAGGAATTGTCATTTGCTCGTCTCTAATGCTTTATTAAGTATGCAAGACAAGGGGCTTACTAGGCTCTACTTTATTCTTCAATATATTATTCTCTTAGCCAAGGGTTCGTTCTGGGGTTCAATATTAAATTCCTTTAAAGAAACATTTATACATGTTCCTGTTAACACAATAAAATACGTAGTTGCTGTGCAAACAACAGTACCATATGATGATTGACAGATTTTATCGGGATGCAATTGCAATTCACTAGAACTCTCACGATACAAACTGAGAAAGTACTCAAAGTACGTGGCATAGTCATGAGCCCTGATGGCACAATACAGTAGAACAAGTAGATAATGAGGTATGAAGACCAGGACTGAGATGAACTAAACCTGCTGACGTTAGAAAGGAGGAG
>WNGS01002837.1:14460-26690 GCA_020271785.1 Procambarus virginalis | reverse complement strand
CAGTTGCGGAACAAGATAGGGACAAAACAGCATTCTCTGATGGTAGGCACATTTATCAATTCTGTAGGATGCCGTTCGGTTTAAACAGCGCCTTCGTCATTTCAGAGGGCCCTCAACTTCTTTTAAACCCAGTCTTGGGAAGGCATCCATTAGTGTACCTGGATGATGTTGTGATATATACCAGGACGTTTGAGGAACACCTACAAGACTTAACTGAGACTTTGACTTTATTAGATCGGGCAGGTTTCAAGCTTAACGTTCAGAGATGCACCTTGGCGGCCCAGAAATTCAAATTTCTGGGGTTCCAGGTGTGCCCAGATGGTATTGACCTGACCCAGACTCTTGCCGCGCCATTGCTGACATGCCTACTCCAAGGACAGCAAAGGACGTGCGTAGGTTTTTTGGGGCGGCCAGATATTTTCGTCGTCACAATAAAGGTTTTGCTGGCATTTCAGCACCCCTGACTGATCTGATTAAGAAGAATGCGAAGTTTGTGTGGAAACCTGAACATAACGAAGCCTATCGGAAACTGAAGGGCCGACTAATCACGACACCGGTATTGGCTAATCCTGATTTCGATAAAGAGTGGGAGATGCACACTGTCGCCAGCGGTATAGCTATTGGCGGGTGCTTAATTCAGCGAGATGCGGATAATTTCCCCGATCCGGTAACCTATTTCAGTAGAAAGGTCAAGGGACCTGAAGTTCGTTATTCGGCCACGGATCGGGAGGCACTGGCAGTAGTAGAGTTAGTTAGGTATTTTGAGCCATACCTATTTCAACGTCATTTTGTAATTTACACAGATCATCGAGCGTTAACACACATTTGTAAAAAGCGCACTAAATGTCCATGAATGTCACGCTGGTCTCACAAACTTTCGGCCCACTCATTCCAGATTTTGTATAAGCCCGGTCCAGCACATGTTGTGCCAAATAATTTGAGCAGAAATATTGTGTCAATTAAGATAAACCGAATATTGAAACCATTCCACCAGATAAAATGAGAGAATACGAGAAGAGCAAGCCTAGGTGGAAAGAGATTATTGAGTATTTGGAAGGGGGAAAATACCCTTCAGAGAACCGAAAATTACCTATTCAAGATTTTGAAATGAAACAGGGCGTCCTGTATTACGTAAACAGTCAAAAAGATAGGGCAGTATTCCAGCTAGTTATTCCGGACGCGTTGCGGTCATCGGCGTTAAAGTTTGCACATGCATCTAAATTACAGGTCATCCGGGTGTCTTTAAAACTCACTTAAAGGCAAAGTCTCTATTTTATTTCCCAGGGTTACTTTCTGAGGTAATCAACTATGTGAAGTCCTGTCCTCATTGCCAGAGGAAGAAAGGTACCCTTAAGGTACAAGCCCCACTTCAGGAATTTCCTGAAATTCGTGAACCATTAGATCGTGTGGGGGCCGATTTGATTACCTTACACCAGGGGTCTCCAAACTATGGCCCGCGGGCCACATCCGGCCCGCCACATAATTTCATTAGGCCCGCCAAACAAATCCCTGTGTGGTGGGCTTGAAAGAATAATTATCGTACGAATGGCATCGCAGAATTATTCAAAGCTGGGGCTGCTGACTGGTGGCGCTCAGCCCGAGTCAGTTCTCCTCTCTCTCGATAGTGTGACGCACAGATACTAGTACTGGTAGGTATGTGTTGTGCATTACAACCAATCAGTTGTGTATAACTGTATATTGTGGGGATGGAGGGCGAGTGGGGCTTCGCTGCTTCTGTTTCAGGGAGCACAAACACTGTACAATATTCTTTTCTCTGTACTTTGACAATACCTTTATCTTAGTTATACAAAATAGCAATAATACTATTGTAGCCAAAAATATTGCATGTTTAAAATAGTTAAAATGGATATGTTTTAATTTTTCCATGTTTATACTTTAATATTTGAGGATATTAAATTACTGGCACTGATTTTTTTTTTGTTTTTTTTCATTTTTTATTCCTTCGGCCCGCATAAATATGGGAAATATATAATGTGGCCCTTACATTGAAAAGTTTGGAGACCCCTGCCTTACACCACAGTCATTCGGGTAACAGATACGTGTTGGTACTTGTTGACCATCTGTCTAGGTACACTACACTACTTGCATTACCTCAGAAGTATTCTCGTACGGTTGCAGATGCATTCTTGCGTAGGTTCGTTACTGTATTCGGACCTCCTAAAGTTTTAGTCCCTGACCGGGGTCAAGAATTCAATGGAAATATATTTAGGAAAGTTTGTAGAATTTTAGAGACAACTTCGGCTTTTACAACAGCCTACCACCCACAAGCAAATGGCATGACAGAACGTACTAATCGTTCAGTCAAGGATATGCTTGCAATCCTTGCTGAACATGATGCAAGCTCTTGGGATGAACACCTACCCTATGTTCAGTTAGCTTTGAATACTTCCATCCACAAATCAATTAACGCCCAACCCCTTCATTTGTTTACTGGTCATTCATGCAATTTCCCCTCAGGTCTGCTTAACAGACATAATATTGTGTACGGGGAGGACTATCTTTCAGAGGTCCTTGGAAAAATGAGAAATGCATGGAATATTGCAGCTGAAGCGTCCAAGAAAGCACGGAGCCGGTATGCTCATTTTTATGACAAGAAAGTGTGCCCTCTAGAGTTTAAAGAAGGAAGCCTCGTGTTGAGAGTGTATGAGGATGCGCCCGACAATCAGAGTAAGAAACTAGCTCCTAGGTGGCAGGGTCCGTATAGAGTAATTAAAAGAGCAGAGCCGGTTAATCTTGTCATAAAAGGAGTATTCGAGGACCAGGTGGAAAGGACACTTCATGTAAATAAATTAAAACGATATCATGCTAGAGAGGAATTAGAACTGCCTTCAGCGGGTCTAGTTCCTGACTCAGCAGTGCTGACTCATGGCTTAACCGACGAGTCAGGGGATGAGGATGACCCTCTATCATCTCTCATCAGTAGTCAGGTGCAGTCTCGCCACCCTATGGTGACGAGATCTCGCGCTGTACAGTAACAGTAAAGTAACTTCCTTGGTTAATATAAATTAGTATTCATTAGATTTTCCTGTAGAGGCAATGATGTGAATTATTACTTTTACTTAACTCTGGTAGCAGCTTTTACCGTGCTCTGGGGTTCCTCCTTCCATCACATCCAGAGTTATATCTATGCTTCCGCTATGTTGTGTTTGTCTGTTCCCAGGTCTGATTGGTACACAGAAAAAGCTGTTCCAGCCACACATGAACCTTTGTCTGTAAAGACCGAGGGGGGGAGGCACGTTACACAAAGCCCTCCCCCCACCAGACCCAGTAACCCGCACATCAGTTATTTTGAGATGGGTGACTGTCCAAGTCTCACCCGGCCGACGCCTCACGTCTCTAACGAGGTTGTCAGAACCTGCGGGCTGTCCGCATTGACGCAGTCACCGGATGTCAACGTCTAACACCGTTGGTAGCTGTCTCGAGGTCACCACTACCCACCTGCTGCGTCGTCAAGACTGCAGCCATACCAGCAGTGTTGGAGGAGAGGTCAAGAAAATGGGTGAGCTAGTAGCAGTACTCAAGAGCTCTCGCCGGAAGATTAATGATTTTGTCGTCTGAAGTAACAAGGAAGTGGAACTAAGGCGGTCACAGGTGGAGGGCAAGGTCACCGTACAGAGTTCTGGGACTCGCCAATAGAAGGTCATAAAATTGTCTCCTTTGGCCTAAAGTCAGTGGTACGAGGGTATACACAGTTGGTGTTTACAGCCTAGTAACCTGGTGACATCAAGAAACGCCTCAGACGACGTGAGCAAGGATGGAAGGCGGGATTCCCCTGTCCTGCAAACAAGCAACCCGCCTCAACGACCCTCTGACACCACTACTGTCACGAGACACCGTTAGTACGTCCAGTCCTGCTCTTCTGTGGTCATCTGCACTGTCACGTTACATCAAGTCTGCCGTGTGAGCTGTGATTATTATGAAGACGTGTGAACTGTTGGGAGCCAGGTCAATGGTCGAGTGACAGTATTCTACAGCTGTCACTTGGCGCTCTGCTACACTCTGTCGTCATTCAAGAGAACCGGGATGGGAGTACAAGAGGACCAGGGATCTACATGAAAGCATGGAAGAAGCAAGATCGCTATCGGCTCCATTCAGCGTTCATCATCATTGATTTTTTTTGTAATATTCAAAAAGAACAATTGGTGTAAAAATATAAAGTAAAGTAGGCTCTGAATACCTTTACTAAGGGCATCTGGACACTTTTGTTTAAATGCTGAAAAAGAGATTTAGACTCAATATTATTCTGGAATAGTGACAGGTGGAAAATTCTCCTATAAAACTTGGTCAGTACTTAAAAGAAAAAAACTCCTTGTGTAATTGTCTAAGCCCAGAACAAGCGGTTATGGAAAATTATGTTGTGCTATTGTTTTTCAGAATTGTTGAACACAGGAGGGGCAGGCTAATAAAAACATTGACACTCTTAAATTGAGTGTGGACACTTGGCTGTACAGTCAGCTGTAACCTGTGATATAGTTGTAGTGAATTTTTTTAAGATATATGTAATAAAAACTAAGTTTGTTTTTATTGGCAGAATGTCAAGGATGACTTTGATTGGGGAGTGGATGGTACACGGTTGTGAACTTCGTGAAGTTCAGTGTTTCTCTCCCGGTAGACTGGAAAGTTCAGTCTGTAGTTATAATAATATTTTTTTGGATGTTTTGCATTATGTATGTCCGGCTCTAGGGGACACACGAGGTTGCCTAATGAAGAGCTAAGGAATTTTAATAGCTAGCTTTTGCTGACAGATTATGGATATTTTATTTAGCTGTATCAGTTAAGTGTAGGATGTATGTTTCCTGATCTTGGATGAGTGCTGTCAGTTGACAGCCAGGAGTTTGATGTATTTGGTAATGTTTATTTTGTGATGTTTGCTGTACAATCTGATGATGGTCATTTTTATTAGATAGGTAGCTTTTTGACTGAGGCATGGGTTTATTGATTTTTTTTATTGAAGGTTTGGATATTAAACCTCATGTTTTTTTCATATGTAAAAAACAAGGTTTACTAACTTACTTATGCAGGGGAGGGTGGGGTTGTAACAGTAGAAGCTGTTTTCATAAGTAATTGTATGGGAGGCAGTGGCATATGCCCTTGTACAAAATATGGAGTGACAAGGTAGTTGACCTGACTTGGCAGCATGGGTCATCTCTCCTAGGATTAGCGGTTAAGATTACAAGAAGGCCGACTCCTTTGTTTAAAGCAACGTATAATGAATATGTCAACAAAATTCAGTAATTTAGAGAAATTCAAGTTTTCATTCAAATTGTAGTCAATAATATACCTGTTCAAGTATCAAGAGTATTCTCAATTGTTGGAATAATGAGTATGTCACCGTCAGTGACGTCAAAAGGAGAGGACTAGTCTCGGATGCGAATGAATCTTGACCACTCTGAGTAAAGGGTCACCAAAGCCCTCTATATTTTGTAATTCATAACATTCAAATTCAGATCACTTGCTAATACTATAATTGGAAATAGCCTTTCCCTAAGATGCCTGTACAATTACCCTCAGTTTATAAGAAGTACTGAAGGTTGTTCAGTACTGTTGTACTGAACAACAATCTGGGTTGTTCAGTACAACAGAGATTAGTTGTTCAATTTAAACACTGCTTAGTAAACTTAGTAAACCTGGCGGAGGAATACCCCTCTTGCCTCCGTGGTGAGGAGAGCTAGGTAGGCAGAGTGTGGGCTCGGTCAGCAACTGGAGAGGTCGATCCACTTTCATCTCTCCCGAGATCAGCATTCCATCAGCTGGTTTCATAGACAAGGTAAAGTTGCTAAGAGTTGTCATAGGTAAATAGTTAATCCGTGCCTCAATATGGAATGTTAAAAGTTTTAGAAAGTCATGTTAGGGAGTGTTCAGTCAGGGAGTGATATTTATTTGTTGTTGTTTAGATTTGTATAAATAAACGATTAGATTGTTCGCTGTATTTTACTATTTCCATGAATAATTTTGCATGTACTTATCACGTGGTCTCCATGAGTCAGAGTTTATTTGGGTCGCAAGCCTAGCAAAGTTAAAAGCTAATATATATCCCCTTGTTTTCTGTAATTCCCACACTGAACGTGGATTCATCCCTCCTTTTCCAAGTAATTTGGGGATTAAGCCCCAAGGTTTTAATGATTGATTAATTGGTCCAGACCCCGATTAATTGACGCTTGTGGTTAATGGTCTGGTGGTGGCAGTAGAAGGAGATCCTTGAGTTTGCTAAAAGTCTAGTACGACGTCACGGGGGCTGTAGAATCTTAGCGGATCGAGCGGCTAAGATCACATAGCGTGGGACTCGGCTAGAGTTAGCTCTGGGGTCCCTTGGAATTAAGATGAAGTAAATATAACTACGAGCGGGTAAAGGACAAAGAAAAGCTAATACGCATCTCGTGTTACAAGCAACTACCACACTGCTTCATTGGCGGCGGATTACTTGGTCGTTTCCAGGACCATGTAGGTAGACTCTGGACTGCCCAAGATAAACTGCCGTCTCCAGTATCTCTGCCCCCAGACGTCACCTCTGTGGACACAAGACGTCATCAATGACCTAGTCGATACTGGCAAAACTAGGAAATATCACTACCCACTGAGAGTTGACATTGTGCTCTGTAGCACACACTAGGTGGCGCTGGTCTTGATGCGTCACCTCACCAGAGTTCACTCACAACAACCCTTCTGGCTGACCAGGGCAGGAATCTTTAGCCATTTACAGGTTTTAGATAGCCACCACCAGATGGCAATTTCCATATTATGTACGATTCCCAGGCAGTTCAGGTGCGGACTCTTAGATGGCGCTGGAACTGCCAGTCTACCTCCTGACAACGGTAACGAGTCCGTACAAACATGGACAACAGTTTCATCAACTATACCTTCAGGGGACAAATACAAGGAACAGTAAAAGTTGTTCAATTTGTTTGTAAATTTATTTATGAAATGTTTATAGAAAGGGCTGCAACTGGTCCAAGTTTCAGCATCACACCCTAAAAAGAAAGGGAGAAAAAAAATACACAACGTATTATGCAACGAATTTTCAACATGTTGCAGGGAACACATGTGTCAACTAAAATCATTTCTATAACACTTAGATATCACACTAGCATGTAATAAAGGATTGTGCGGAGCAGTTTTATCAAAAAAGTGTTTAGTGCAATACAATTATTCAAAGTTCCGTTCCAAAAATATGCAATATATGATGTTTATAAATATTTATAAAATCAATAAATGGACTTTGGAGTAAAGTGCTCCGCACAAGTGTAGAAGCACAAACTCTACATACAAGGTGCAATTTTCATGAAAATTGATTAAAAAATGAACGCTGTGCAACACCTTGAAGTTGTAAATTACTTACCTGAGTAAAATAAGATCAAAGTTTGGCCACCTGTAGCCAAGCTCGATGTTGACCAATTTCGTTCATAATTGGCACCCTTGCAGATAGGCATCCGTTCAGTAAGGTGTGTAAGTTTCATGTAAATTCCCTGATAACAAACGGAAAAAAAATTATATATATATATATATATATATATATATATATATATATATATATATGCCCAACTCGCCTAAACACGCGAGAGTAGTTATTCAACTATAGAACACTTTCCCACCAGGAGACTCGAACCCTAGTCAGCACAGAAGCCTTCCAGCCACAGGCATGACAGGTAACGCGTTAACCCACTACACCACGCTCAGACCCTTAAAAGAAGTGGTAATTTTGGGGCATTTCAACACTCCAAAGATCACCACTTCCCAAGAGCACCAGAGCAAGTGAGGGGTCAAATTTACGTTTTTTCATCAAGTCCCTGTTGAATATGGGAATACACTGTGTCTATGCTTTATGCCCAACTCGCCTAAACACGCGAGAGTAGTTATTCAACTATAGAATACTTTCCCACCAGGAGACTCGAACCCTAGTCAGCACAGAAGCCTTCCAGCCACAGGCATGACAGGTAACGCGTTAACCCACTACACCACGCTCAGACCCTTAAAAGAGGTGGTAATTTTGGGGCATTTCAACACTCCAAAGATCACCACTTCCCAAGAGCACCAGAGCAAGTGAGGGGTCAAACTTACGTTTTTTCATCAAGTCCCTGTTGAATATGGGAATACACTGTGTCTATGCTTTATGCCCAACTCGCCTAAACACGCGAGAGTAGTTATTCAACTATAGAACACTTTCCCACCAGGAGACTCGAACCCTAGTCAGCACAGAAGCCTTCCAGCCACAGGCATGACAGGTAACGCGTTAACCCACTACACCACGCTCAGACCCTTAAAAGAAGTGGTAATTTTGGGGCATTTCAACACTCCAAAGATCACCACTTCCCAAGAGCACCAGAGCAAGTGAGGGGTCAAATTTACGTTTTTTCATCAAGTCCCTGTTGAATATGGGAATACACTGTGTCTATGCTTTATGCCCAACTCGCCTAAACACGCGAGAGTAGTTATTCAACTATAGAATACTTTCCCACCAGGAGACTCGAACCCTAGTCAGCACAGAAGCCTTCCAGCCACAGGCATGACAGGTAACTCTGAGTCTCCTGGTGGGAAAGTGTTCTATAGTTGAATAACTACTCTCGCGTATTTAGGCGAGTTGGGCATAAAGCATAGACACAGTGTATTCCCATATTCATCAGGGACTTGATGAAAAAACGTAAATTTGACCCCTCACTTGCTCTGGTGCTCTTGGGAAGTGGTGATCTTTGGAGTGTTGAAATGCCCCAAAATTACCACTTCTTTTAAGGGGTCTGAGCGTGGTGTAGTGGGTTAACGCGTTACCTGTCATGCCTGTGGCTGGAAGGCTTCTGTGCTGACTAGGGTTCGAGTCTCCTGGTGGGAAAGTATTCTATAGTTGAATATATATATATATATATATATATATATATATATATATATATATATATATATATTATATATATGCCTGCCCATATATATTACAATTATTTATTAAAAAACATCCAATTATAACACTAAAACATACTAACCTATTATAATTGGACCGAATTTTGGGTGCTCAAGGTGGCACTGCAATGGGCACTAATAGGACACTCCCATAGCTGGATTCACCTTCCTCAGGAGCTTGTCTGGGCTTGTTGGTGAGTGTCGTTGGTTTCTGCATCACCTCCTTTCTACTGAAGTATCAATCAGTTATATCATTCTCATTAGTCAAGGAGGGTGAGTGAGGAGGGTCGAGGAAGGTGAGTGAGGAGGGTCGAGGAAGGTGAGTGAGGAGGCGGGGTGCGTCACGCCTCACAGCTGATCCCGCCTCCACTAGATATTACTCGTCTTTGCGCTAAAGCAGCTTTCTTTTCCTGATAAAGACGGTGAGCGAGTGCCAAATTTGCTGCTCTAATCTTGTGACTCTTCCTACTACACGTCATTGTGCAGGAGACCCAAGAAATGCAATATTCAGGAGCGAGAATAGAGAGCGCGTCGACATACATCTTCATTCATCAGGAGACAACAGGCCACTGCTGGTGTCTACCAGAGTCACCGCCCACTATGAGGAGATAGTTGCCAACGAGTGTATATTTTATAATTATACATACAGAGTTATTTCCGACGTTATTACGAAAAATTTGACATTTAGAATATACGACGCAATACCTTCCGCGCGCCACAGTCGCGGGGCGTCGGATTTTGACCATTTACGCATGGAAAAGCACCATAAATACATTAATTTATATCATAATATTATCGGGATTGCGCCACAGTGTTGCCAGAACTACGTAGTATTTTTATAAATTTTTCAAAATATTACGATTTTTTCCGAATTTTTTCGTGCTTATGGCCCCTAAAGTTCAGAAACATCTGTTCTTCCTTGGTCCTGACTTCCCCACTTCTTTTATACATGCAGGTTCTGGCAGACCTGATCTCATATTCACTGACAGACTTGGCAACAACCTCCAACACAATATCTCACCAGGACCCGTTATGGGCTCTGATAATATTCCCAAATTTTCACAGTCTCCAACAGTCCTATTCTCATCGCCCCAATTCTCCTCAATTCTCATACCTTAGGGCAAATTGGAAGGGGAGGGGGGGAATAGTAGGGAGGGCGAGGGGACAAGGGAGTGGGAGATAGTGGGGAGAACGAGGCGATTTGGAGTGGAGAATGGTCAGGGAGCGAGGGGATGCTGGAGTGGTCGATGAAGGGGGAGGAAAATGGGACGAGGGAGTGAGAAATGGTTGGGAGGAGGAGGGAACAGAGGGGGGGGGGATGGTGGGGGAGGATTAGGAGACAGGGAGAGGTTGCAGTGGCTCAGCAACGCACTTGCGTGCTGAGCCACAGCAACGCATGGCCGGGTACATATATATATGTGTGTGTGTGTAACTTCAATATGTCGCTCCTTTTTTGTAACAAAGTTTAAATAAACAAAACATATAAGTGCATATACAAAATAATGGGGGTGGTAGGAGAAGAAAATATTTAAGTGTTCAGTGAGAATCCACAAGGTCATCTCTGAGTACTCCTATATATATATATATAGATAATATATATATATATATATATATATATATATATATATATATATATATATATATATATATATATCTATATATATATAGTTATATTATATATATAGAATATATATATATATATATAATATATATATATTATATATATATATATATATATAGATATATATATATCTGAGAGGTTTATAACAAACTCCTGGTTAGAGTGTTTATTCCAGTCACTTCGTTGAATAAGGTTCTTTAATTTGAAATCAAGTTTAGTACTCACCTTTCTGCAGGTAGACCTCAGAGTAGTATAACAGTAATCCATCAAACAACGGTTCCACTCAGGCGGAATGGCTTGGAGAAAAGCGTACTTACATTTATTCACCACTTTAAAACATTCACGAACTTCAAATTTAAGTAAATCGATGTTTTTTATAAGCACTATGCGGGGTATCTCATCAAACGGCTGATCTGACAATTTAAGAACGCTGTGGGTAATAATGAACGGGGAAGCACTTGTTCACTGAGGCATTTCGAAGAAAGCGAAGACGAAGTTTTAGGGAATGAGATTTCACTAAAGCAGAACGCAGTTTAGTAACAAAAGGTTTAAGGGAAGGTAGAGAGAGGAGAAGGCTAGAAACTGGCACGTGGTATCCATTAATGCAATTGACGATCACAAAACAATGATCATTTTATGCGGAAAATCCACAGAGAAAAATGAAAGGAGTAACGTTTCGACTTTGTTAAAGCCTTTGTCAAACCAGACTGACAAGAGGAAGGGAATTGGGAGGATATATAGGCCGACACCTGACCAACCCAACCCTAGGGAAAGAATTAACCAGAGACAGGTAAAGCTTAGCTTAGAATGGTCAAAGAGGATTAAGCGGTCAGAGAAAAAGGATGAAAGATTAAAGAAAAGCCTCATGAACATGCAATAAATGAATATATAAATATAAAATTATAATGAGACATTGTAAGCCTCTCTAACAATTACAGTTTTTTCTTAAACTGTTGTGCAATATTATAACTTAAAAATGGATCAAGTTTGTACATTCCAGTACTAACATTAAGAAGATTTGGACACTGACTGATTAGAGCAGACTCAATCAAATTCCGTTCCACGAAATCCCCACAATTGGTAATGCTTTTTGCACCATTCCAGTTAATATTGTGATCGCATAAATTCGTATGTAGATACAATGCATTAGACGTTTGGGCAGTTCTAATACTATAAGCATGTTGTGACAACCGCAATTGTAAGGACTTTCCTGTTTGTCCAAGGTACACAGAATCACAATCATTGCAGGGAATTGAATACACGCAACCTGCTGTATCAGGGGAGTTTTTATTAAATTGGATTTGATCGTACTATAGTGAACACCAAATTTATATTAAGTTTCTTAAAAATCAAAGACAATTTTTCAAGTCCACTCGCATAAGTACAACCAATGAGTTAATAATTTCTGGTTCCGCCTTAGGGATGTGATTAAAAAACGTACGCTTGGCTTGTTCAAACGAGAAATCCAAAAACCTCTTAGGATATTGTAAACTCTTCCCAATTTCATATATTATAGCAATCTCTTCATCAAAAAACTCAGGGCTGCACACCCTCAAAGCTCGTAGAAACATTCCTGAAATACTGCCGTTTAACTTTACTATGATGATTCGAATAAAATGAACATACGACCCCACGTTGGTAGGTTCCTATACACATTAAATTTGAACTTTCTAGTGACTCTATGAATCATAATGTCAAAAACGGA
>WNGS01002836.1:0-10472 GCA_020271785.1 Procambarus virginalis | reverse complement strand
TAACGACATATATATATCCCCGCTTACAAGTCCACTACGGGCTCACCATAGCCCGTGCTACTTGGAACTTTTAGTTCCACGTAGCGAATCTTAAACAACAACAACATATTCTCGCCTCGTGTGACTTTAAGACAAACAAAAAACCTAAACAAGAGGTAATCAAGCACCAAACGACAGCAGTTCACAAGCCTAACGACCAGGCCTACCAACAGCCTCGTTCAGCCATTGTTCACACTCAAACAAGCGCTTCCAAACGACATATTTAATATTCAAATTGCCGCCGGTTCAGGAAATCGCTTGCTCGCAATCAGCCTTAATTTGGCGGGTAGTTAGTGCAATCACAGGCCGCTTGGAAGCACGTCATTGGTCGAGCCTGAAGGAACAATTTTCCTCTGAGAGAGTCTATTCGTGTGAGAGTTGGTTCATATGTAGATTTAGGGTGGTTGGCGCTGCTTAATTTTACACTATGGACCGTATAGTGGGTGTTCACTCTATTTTGTGCCTGCAGGATCGGGCGTTAGCTCTTGGATCCCCGCCTTTCTAGCCTTCGGTTGTTTAAGGCAATGACTCCTGCTCTTGAACAAATCCACAAGGGGCCGTGACGAGGATTCGAACCTACGTCTCAGAGCATCCCAGACGCTGTCTTAATCGACTGAGCTCACATAAACAACTCATTTCAACATCCCACAACACCCCCCCTCCCCCCCCAACCATAAAACTCCACAACTCAACTAGCTGAATTAAATTGTGACTGACAATAAAAGAGAACATTCCTCTTTGTGTCTCTTTATCAACCTTATTGACCACGAGATAAGACGGCCATGTAAGAAAGAGACCAAGAGGTTAAACTAGCACTGTAAAGTAATCTTTGGAGAAAGCTGGGGTCATGTGCGTGGGGTCATGGGGGGTGGAGGTCATGAGGGGTCATCTCAAGAACCTTGTACACCACATATGTAAGACCAATCCTGGAGTATGCGGCCCCAGCATGGAGCCCGTACCTTGTCAAGCACAAGACGAAGCTGGGAAAAGTTCAAGGGTATGCTACTAGACTAGTCTCAGAACTAAGAGGCATGAGTTATGAGGAAAGGCTGCGGGAAATGCACCTTACGACACTGGAAGACAGAAGAGTAAGGGGAGACATGATCACAACCTACAAAATCCTCCCAAGGATTGACTGGGTTGATAAGAATAAACTTTTTAACACTGGTGGGACGCGAACAAGGGGACACAGGTGGAAACTGAGTACCCACATGAGCCACAGAGACGTTAGAAGGAACTTTTTCAGTGTCAGAGTAGTTAACAGATGGAATGCTTTAGGCAGTGATGTGGTGGAGGCTGACTCCATACACAGTTTCAAGTGTAGATATGATAGAGCCCAATAGGCTCAGGAACCTGTACACCAGTTGATTGACGGTTGAGAGGCGGGACCAAAGAGCCAGAGCTCAACCCCCGCAAGCACAAATAGGTGAGTAAAAATCGGTGAATACACACCAAGCCCAAACGTCTTGACAGCGTCCATTAGCGTCCTCTCATAGCAAGAGCCTGCGTGCCTCTGATTTAGGACGCCTATCGTTCCATATACACACTGAGGTCCAATTAACCATTTACCCCCATTGAAAAACAAATTGAAAAACCACACGGGAAAAGCCTTCATGGTTCGTATGAGATTGGTATGTCATTACGACCTCCCGGGGGCCCGCTGCGCGTGTCCTGTGACCAAGTGGTGATTGGCTACGACTCTCATTCCATGAACTAGTGAAATGAAAGGTCGAATTGCTCTTGGAGGAAACATGACTGACAAGCAGGGTGAGTAAATCCAGAATTCGTACCAGGAACTAGCGTGCGTAAGCCAGTTGGAGTTATGAAACCATTGATGAGTAATCCATTGTCTATCACTCATAGATAATGGGGCGACTGGTTGTTTAAACCCATTGATGAAACAGGGAGGTGCTGCATGCGTAATGACGCCTCAATTCGCCCGCATTATACGGTGCGTGTGTAGGGGTGATGGATTGACGCATTGACTCTATAAATATTATATTGTGCGTGGCTGAACGCGCATATTCTCCCCTCCCTGGGCTTGACATGGAGGGAATATCACCTGGAAACGACGTCTCTAGAGGCCTGGACACGGGCGCCGTGGCCAAGAAGAATACTGTGTGAGGGTGTCAAGACTCTCACGATCCCTGCATGGTTGATTGTGTTCTTTATACTGTGTGTGTTGAGAGTGAGAGAGAGAGAGAGAGAGAGAGAGAGAGAGAGAGAGAGAGAGAGAGAGAGAGAGAGAGAGAGAGAGAGAGAGAGAGAGAGAGAGAGAGAGAAAACCTCTTAAAACTTTCATACTCTAGTCAACTCTACACCCTATACAGTCACCTCTACACCCTGTACAGTCAACTCTACACCCTATACAGTCAACGCTACACCTATACAGTCAACTCTTCACCCTATACAGTCAACGCTACACTTTTTTATAACTGTCTAAACTCCAGTTTTTTGAGCTGTTTGGCCTCAGTAAATTATAAATATTTACTTTATTTTATAATTATAATGATTAGGTTACGTTAGGACTGATTAAGATAGATTAGGTTAGGACTGATTAAGATTAGGTCAGGAATGATTAGAGTAATACAGGTCAGGAATGATTAGGTTAGGTTCGGATAGGTAAAACAAATCTTAAAAGATACGATTAGTATAACAGATAAAGAATTAAGCTATAAAAAGGTTAGGTTAGGCCAATTAGGTTAAACAATTCTAGGAGTGAAACTGGGAACCAGGCAGTTCGACAAGTAGGCCCCGAACTGACAACCCATCATGTAAGTAGGCCGCTCTAAAGGTCAGAAAAGTAGGCCAAGAAGTAGGCCTGGTAGCCTCCCGTTGTCTTAATAACATGCAATCTGTCTTCAGGTTGTTGTTGTTGTTGTTGTTGTTGTTTAAGATTCTCTACCTGGAACACAAAGTTTCAAGTAGCACGGGGTATGGTGATCCCGTAGTCCTGTCCTGAGGGAGATGGGGATCCTGGAAGTAATCACTTCAAAACCGTTATGTAATTAGTGCTATCATCTACTCCCTATCCATGTGCATGTTAACGTTAGGTTAGGGTTTGGTTATGTTAATATGGTTTATTATTCTCAAACTTGTGAAATATGAAATGCAAACTATTTGGGAACCCCCAAGAATTCCATTTGAGAAAACCATATTCTTCAGTTACAATGAAAATGCGTTAAGCATAGACATTTTATATATTAAACCAACTATTTATAATACAATAAAGTTATTACTGAAGAAAATTTTGTGGGTGGCTGGGAGTTGATGTCTCGTTTTAATCACTTTACCCTGAGAACAGGTCTAATATTCTAGGAAGAGCTAAACCACAGAAAACGGAAATATAACAAAGGATTTGTGAAACCACAAAAAATGGAAAATAAACAAAGGACGAACTAAACCACAGACTGCGGAAATCTAGACAAAAGAGGAGTTAAACCACAGAAAACGGGAAGATAAACAAAGAGGTGACCCATAAGAAACGGAAATGTAAATACAGGCAGTGCAAAACCACAGAAAACGGAAATGTAAATAAAGGCAGCGTTAAACCGCAGAAAACGGTAATGTAAACATTGAACCACAGAAAACGGAAGGTAAACAAAGAGAGAGAGAGGGAGGGCAGGCTGTCAGCTCCCCACTACACAATCACGGCTCAAAATTCATTACTTTCCCTGAGCACAAAGGGGGGAACGCCGGGTCCCAGAGGGGCCTAGGACATTTGTTCTCTAGACAGCAGATAACGCAGCCTCGTTTAGACTTTTTTTTTTGTTCATTCTGCTGCCGGTGAACGAGACAAACGTAGGAAGGACGTCATAAACTCCACGAGGGTCATCAGGGACAATTACGAGCCGTCGGAACTGCTGTTTAGTTTCCCCGCTTTTTTTTGTTGTGGTTGAGAAGCTGATTGGTTGGAATAACTGAGGGTGATTGGTTGTTGAAGACTGGACACGACGCAGCATGTTCATTCGGGACTATTCGTTGTGTCGCAGTGGGCTACACAAATTGCTGGCGAGGAGTCACAATAACGTGGCTAAAGTATGTTGACCACCCACACACTAGAAAGTGAAAGGACGACGATGTTTCGGTCCGTCCTGGACCATTCTCAAGTCGATTGTGGACCATTCCTGGACCATTCTCAAGTCGATTGTGGACCATTCCTGGACCGTCCTGGACCATTCTCAAGTCGATTGTGGACCATTCCTGGACCGTCCTGGACCATTCTCAAGTCGATTGTGGACCATTCCTGGACCGTCCTGGACCATTCTCAATCGATTGTGGACCATTCCTGGACCGTCCTGGACCATTCTTACAATCGACTTGAGAATGGTCCAGGACGGACCGAAACATCGTCGTCCCTTCACCTCTAGTATGTGGTCTGGTCACACCAATATACACAAATTGCTGATCATACACAAGTAGTCTACCAACGTTTGTGTATGTTAGTCGACTAAACTAATGTTTTTTTACGTGATTCAGTGTATGACTAACTTTACCGGGAGATCGAAGATGAGATAAACTGCTTCCTGACCAATATTGTGTGATCCTCTTATAGAACATGGCAGCAAGGAGCTCCACTACTGTGTAATGCTACACAGTAGTGCTATACAGTATTGCTACATGCTAAACAGTGATGATATACAGAATGCTATAATGTTATACACCAGTGCACGGTACACATCTACGCTATAAACTTAATTAAAGTTATTTAAGGGAACTTTATATGTAACAAAAACAGCTTGCTGAAAATTTAACTTTAAAACTGAGTAGTGTGAAGACTTACAAAACATTTAAACCTAAGCTACATCACACAACTTACCAAACTGTTAGTGTTTGCAGGCGATGAGTCACAATAACGTGGCTAAAGTATGTTTGACCAAACCACACACTAGAAGGTGAAGGGACGACGACGTTTCGGTCCGTCCTGGACCATTCTCAAGTCGATTGTAAGAATGGTCCAGGACGGACCGAAACGTCGTCGTCCCTTCACCTTCTAGTGTTAGTGTTTGTACCTCCAAAATGCCAGGGGAAAATCGATCGAAACCAATATTTGGCTTAAATCTACAAAATAAGTCAATTACAATTCTAAAATATATAAAATATTTCGCAAAGGAGGTGGGAGAGGATGGCTTCCGGCAGAATCCCAAGTGTTGCAAGTGTGCTGTTCCAGCGCCTCAGTGTCGCGATCCAGAGAGGAAACGCTTGCTGGATCTTGGCCACGCGCCCCATCTCTGCAACGCTGGACTTTGCAGAGATGAGACTCAATCCTTGAACGGTGATACCTTACCTTGAGGTGCTTCCGGGGCTTAGCGTCACCGCGGCCCGGTCGTCGACCAGGCCTCCTAAATTGCCTCCTGATTGCTATATATATATGTTCTCTGTAAACTGTAACACAATGTAATAAAATAATTTAATGTGTCACATTGTAGGATTCTTATGAAGGTCCAGGATTGTGATAGTGAAAATATAATATAAAAAATATAGATAATATAAATAATAAAGAAAATATAGATATATATAGACCAGTAGCCCTATACCAGTAGCCCAGACCAGTAGCCCCATACCAGTAGCCCAGAGCAGTGGACCTATACCAGTAGCCCAGACCAGTAGCCCTATACCAGTAGCCCTATACCAGTAGCCCAGACCAGTAGCCCTATACCAGTAGCCCACACCAGTAGACCTATACCAGTAGCCCACACCAGTAGCCCTATACCAGTAGCCCAGAGCAGTAGACCTATACCAGTAGCCCAGACCAGTAGCCCTATACCAGTAGCCCACACCAGTAGACCTATACCAGTAGCCCAGACCAGTAGACCTATACCAGTAGCCCAGACCAGTAGACCTATACCAGTAGCCCACACCAGTAGCCCTATACCAGTAGCCCAGAGCAGTAGACCTATACCAGTAGCCCAGACCAGTAGCCCTATACCAGTAGCCCAGACCAGTAGCCCACACCAGTAGCCCAGACCAGTAGACCTATACCAGTAGCCCAGACCAGTAGCCCTATACCAGTAGCCCAGACCAGTAGCCCTATACCAGCAGCCCACACCAGTAGACCTATACCAGCAGCCCACACCAGTAGCCCTATACCAGCAGCCCACACCAGTAGCCCTATACCAGTAGCCCTATACCAGTAGCCCAGACCAGTAGCCCTATACCAGTAGCCCTATACCAGTAGCCCTATACCAGTAGACCCACACCAGTAGCCCTATACCAGTAGCCCTATACCAGTAGCCCAGACCAGTAGCCCTATACCAGTAGCCCAGACCAGTAGACCTATACCAGTAGCCCTATACCAGTAGCCCTATACCAGTAGACCCACACCAGTAGCCCTATACCAGTAGCCCTATACCAGTAGCCCAGACCAGTAGCCCTATACCAGCAGCCCACACCAGTAGCCCTATACCAGTAGCCCAGACCAGTAGCCCTATACCAGTAGACCTAGACCAGTAGCCCTATACCAGTAGCCCAGACCAGTAGCCCTATACCAGTAGCCCACACCAGTAGCCCTATACCAGCAGCCCACACCAGTAGCCCTATACCAGCAGCCCACACCAGTAGCCCTATACCAGTAGCCCAGACCAGTAGACCTATACCAGTAGCCCAGACCAGTAGACCTATACCAGTAGCCCACACCAGTAGACCTATACCAGTAGCTCAGACCAGTAGACCTATACCAGTAGCCCAGACCAGTAGACCTATACCAGTAGCCCAGACCAGTAGACCTATACCAGTAGCCCAGACCAGTAGCCCTATACCAGTAGCCCACACCAGTAGACCTATACAGTAGCCCAGACCAGTAGACCTATACCAGTAGCCCAGACCAGTAGCCCTATACCAGTAGCCCACACCAGTAGACCTATACCAGTAGCCCACACCAGTAGACCTATATATAGACCACTTGCACCAGAGGAGGTACCCTTCTAGGTTTTTATATATAAAAAATATAGAAAACAGTGCATAGTCAACATGGGAGCAAAGTTCAGCCTCCTATAAGATGTTGCAGACTTTCCTCTCAAGAAGGCACGAGATTCTTGAGGCAGCAAGATAGGTAAAGATAGTGAACGTAAGAACGTGAACGTAAGAATGTGAACGTAAGAACGTGAACGTAAGAATGTGAACGTGAACGTAAGAACGTGAACGTAAGTGAACGTAAGAACGTGAACGTAAGAATGTGAACGTAAGAACGTGAACGTGAACGTGAACGTAAGAACGTGAACGTAAGTGAACGTAAGAACGTGAACGTAAGAATGTGAACGTAAGAACGTGAACGTGAACGTAAGAACGTGAACGTGAACGTAAGAACGTGAACGTGAACGTAAGAACGTGAACGTGAACGTAAGAACGTGAACGTAAGTGAACGTAAGAACGTGAACGTAAGAATGTGAACGTAAGAACGTGAACGTGAACGTAAGAACGTGAACGTGAACGTAAGAACGTGAACGTAAGAACGTGGACGTGAACGTAAGAACGTGAACGTAAGAACGTGGACGTGAACGTAAGAACGTGAACGTAAGAACGTGGACGTGAACGTAAGAACGTGAACGTAAGAACGTGGACGTGAACGTAAGAACGTGAACGTGAACGTAAGAACGTGGACGTGAACGTAAGAACGTGGACGTGAACGTAAGAACGTGAACGTAAGAACGTGGACGTGAACGTAAGAACGTGAACGTGAACGTAAGAACGTGAACGTAAGAACGTGGACGTGAACGTAAGAACGTGAACGTAAGAACGTGGACGTGAACGTAAGAACGTGGACGTGAACGTAAGAACGTGAACGTAAGAACGTGGACGTGAACGTAAGAACGTGAACGTGAACGTAAGAACGTGAACGAAAGAACGTGAACGTAAGAACGTGGACGTAAGAACGTGAACGTAAGAACGTGGACGTGAACGTAAGAACGTGAACGTGAACGTAAGAACGTGAACGTAAGAACGTGGACGTGAACGTAAGAACGTGAACGTAAGAACGTGGACGTAAGAACGTGAACGTAAGAACGTGAACGTAAGAACGTGGACGTAAGAACGTGGACGTGAACGTAAGAACGTGGACGTGAACGTAAGAACGTGAACGTAAGAACGTGGACGTAAGAACGTGGACGTGAACGTAAGAACGTGGACGTGAACGTAAGAACGTGAACGTAAGAACGTGGACGTAAGAACGTGGACGTGAACGTAAGAACGTGGACGTGAACGTAAGAACGTGAACGTGGACGTAAGAACGTGGACGTAAGAACGTGGACGTGAACGTAAGAACGTGGACGTGAACGTAAGAACGTGAACGTAAGAACGTGGACGTAAGAACGTGGACGTAAGAACGTGGACGTGAACGTAAGAACGTGAACGTAAGAACGTGGACGTGAACGTAAGAACGTGAACGTGGACGTAAGAACGTGGACGTAAGAACGTGGACGTGAACGTAAGAACGTGAACGTAAGAACGTGGACGTAAGAACGTGGACGTAAGAACGTGGACGTGAACGTAAGAACGTGAACGAAAGAACGTGGACGTGAACGTAAGAACGTGAACGTAAGAACGTGAACGTAAGAACGTGGACGTAAGAACGTGAACGTAAGAACGTGGACGTAAGAACGTGGACGTAAGAACGTGGACGTGAACGTAAGAACGTGACCGTAAGAACGTGGACGTAAGAACGTGAACGTAAGAACGTGAACGTAAGAACGTGGACGTGAACGTAAGAACGTGAACGTGGACGTAAGAACGTGGACGTAAGAACGTGGACGTGAACGTAAGAACGTGAACGTAAGAACGTGGACGTAAGAACGTGGACGTAAGAACGTGGACGTGAACGTAAGAACGTGGACGTGAACGTAAGAACGTGGACGTGAACGTAAGAACGTGGACGTGAACGTAAGAACGTGAACGTAAGAACGTGGACGTAAGAACGTGAACGCAAGAACGTGGACGTGAACGTAAGAACGTGAACGTAAGAACGTGGACGTGAACGTAAGAACGTGAACGTAAGAACGTGGACGTAAGAACGTGGACGTGAACGTAAGAACGTGAATGTAAGAACGTGAACGTAAGAACGTGGACGTAAGAACGTGGACGTGAACGTAAGAACGTGGACGTGAACGTAAGAACGTGGACGTGAACGTAAGAACGTGAACGTAAGAACGTGGACGTAAGAACGTGGACGTAAGAACGTGGACGTGAACGTAAGAACGTGAACGTAAGAACGTGGACGTAAGAACGTGGACGTGAACGTAAGAACGTGAACGTGAACGTAAGAACGTGAACGTAAGAACGTGAACGTAAGAACGTGGACGTAAGAACGTGAACGTAAGAACGTGAACGTGAACGTAAGAACGTGAACGTAAGAACGTGAACGTAAGAACGTGGACGTAAGAACGTGGACGTGAACGTAAGAACGTGGACGTAAGAACGTGGGCGTGAACGTAAGAACGTGAACGTGAACGTAAGAACGTGAACGTAAGAACGTGAACGTAAGAACGTGAACGTAAGAACGTGGACGTAAGAACGTGAACGTAAGTGAACGTAAGAACGTGAACGTAACAGTAATAAAGAACGTAAAAGAACAAAAGTCTTCATTGTCATGGAAGACACAAACTTCATTCCCAAGATGTTATATGTTTTCTGTTATATCGTCACTGTATATGTTTTTATCACTCATTTGTCACAGTTGCAATATCATGTTATCTTGTTATCATCATCGCCAATGGTTTCTTGTTGCAAATGTGACTTACCATCATCTTCCCCACCAGGGGAGCCGGTCGGCCGAGCGGGCAGCACGCTGGACTTATGATCCTGTGGTCCCGGGGTCGATCCCGGGCGCCGGCGAGAAACAATGGGCAGAGTTCCTTTCACCCTATGCCCCTGTTACCTAGCAGTAAAATAGGTACCTGGGTGTTAGTCAGCTGTCACGGGCTGCTTCCTGGGGGTGGAAACCTGGTCGAGGACCGGGCCGCGGGGACACTAAAGCTCCGAAATCATCTCAAGATAACCTCAAGATAACCTCCCCCCTGGTAGGGGGGATAATCACTGGTATATTGTACTCCTGGGAGGTGATTAATCACCCTTGTAATCACTGGCATTTCTTGAAGACATCCACTAGGGGCCGTGACGAGGATTCGAACCTACGTCCGAGAGCATCCCAGCTCAATCAACTGAGCTACGACATGGTAAAATAATTGCAACCAGAAAATTCTACTGAATTTACTTGGATCCTGCAGCCTCTCCGAGACACAAACTAGGATTTTACACAACTCCCCCCTGCACTCGAGCTATGTCAATAGGCCGTTCTACCTCTTCGCCCTTACTTTATTACACACTTACACTCATTTGATTCATCAAGCTATTGTGATTTCTGTCTGTACTGGCATTTCTTCTTTTCCACATGAAACCCAACCACTTGGGCTAGACTCCTTCGACGGTCTCGCTTCATGCAG
>WNGS01002834.1:7294-26014 GCA_020271785.1 Procambarus virginalis | reverse complement strand
CACTCGGAGACATAGTAGTATTTACCTAGTTGTACTCACCTAGTTGTGCTTGCGGGGGTTGAGCTCTGGCTCTTTGGTCCCGCCTCTCAACGTCAATCAACAGGTGTACAGGTTCCTGAGCTACTGGGCTCTATCATATCTACATTTGAAACTGTGTATGACAGCCTCCACCACATCACTCGTGGTTTACAACACTACCATGTCAGGGAGCGTGGTTTACAACACTACCATGTCAGGGAGCGTGGTTTACAACACTACCATGTCAGGGAGTGTGGTTTACAACACTACCATGTCAGGGAGTGTGGTTTACAACACTACCATGTCAGGGAGTGTGGTTTACAACACTACCATGTCAGGGAGCGTGGTTTACAACACTACCATGTCAGGGAGCGTGGTTTACAACACTACCATGCAGGGAGCGTGTTTACAACACTACCATGTTAGGGAGTGTGTAGTGTTCATTTTACACAAAGTGCACAAAGTTCATCTTATTGCTGGCCTCCTGCACGAGGCAAATGCAGTGTTTGCAGCCCTCTCGGAAACCCACACAAAGGACTACCATGATGGTGAAATATGGATCTCAGAGTACAATATTTTCAGATGTGACAGGAAACACAGACTACAGGGTGGGGTCAGCCTCTACATCAAAGACACACTTATCTGTACTGAGATGCTGAACACCATAAACGATATGGTGGAAGTGCTGATAATCAAAATAGAGACCCTAATGTAGTTGTTATCCTTGTATATAAGTCACCGGAGGCAATATCAGCAGTTAAAGACCAACTAATGAAAACAGAACACTGCTTGGAAAACGTCACAAATCCAGCCCCATCATCCTGCTGGGGACTTCAACGTAAGGCGCCTGAAATGGAAGACTTTAGCTAATACAGTTATATCGAAGGGAATACCAGGAAGTAGCCAAAATGAACAGTCATATGCTTAATGACCTGCTACGGATGTGCGACATATTTGCCTTAAAACAGCAAACAGTAGAACCAACTAGGAAGGAGAACACGCTGGACCTCAAATACCTGTTACTCAAATCACAACCTAATTTAAGTTCCGATAAGCTTGGGGAGTAGACCTGTACAATAAGTGCCGATTCCAGAGGAGGGGTTATTTATCAAGTTCAATTTTAATAATAAACAGATTAAAGGGGAGTATATAAACCAAGACCTCACAGAAATAAGCTGGGAAGAACAGCTAGAAGATGCAAACCTGAACCAGTGCCTGGAAAAAATAGACTCACTAACACTAGAAATAAGCTCAAGCCGCATACCACTAAGAAAACAAGAGGAAGAGATGCAGACAGTAACGGGAACGGCGATCCCTCTATAGGCGAAGAAAACTAATCCTCGGCACAACTTGAGTCACATCCTATTTCATGAACGACGAAGGTTACGTAGAGAAATAGAAACGATTGAACTGAAGCTACAAGAATCATACAAAATCCAGGAGACAAAGAGAGAAATCAGAAATATTTGCTCTATGCAAAATCAAGATAAAAAGTTACTACGATACTACATCTAGTATCGGGTCCCTGCGAAAGAGAGATGGAACTTTTACAGATGACAACAAAGAAAGGAGCAAAATATTGAGGAATCAGTACGACTCTGTTTTCAGCGAGCCACTAAACACACTGAAGATTGATAACCCAAATGATTTTTTTATGATGGATATGATACCAACATCAAATCATATATCAGACGTCACACTATCCCCACTGGATTTTGAAGAAGCCATAAACAGTATGCCTATGCACTCTGCACCAGACCCTGATTTTTGGAACTCTATATTCATCAAGAACTGTAAAAAAACACTATCGCAGGCCCTTCACATTCTTTGTAGGCAGGTCCTAGATACTGGCGTTATCCCTGACATACTAAAAACAGCAGAGATAGCAACACTCCATAAAGAAGGAAGTAAGGCAGAGGCAAAAATTACACACCGATAGCACAACATCACACATCACAAAAATATTTGAAAGGGTGCTAAGAAGTAAGATCACAAAATACATGGAATCACAGCATCCCAAAACCCTGGATAACATGGGTTCAGGACAGGGCGCTCTTGCTGGACCACTATGACATGGCCTTAGATGCCATGGAAGAGGAGCAAAACGCTGATGTAATTTACACAGATTTCGCAAAAGCCTTCGACAAATGTGACCATGGTGTTATTGCACACAAAATGCGTGCAAAAGAAATTACTGGACAAATAGGCTGATGGATCTATAATCCTGACTAACAAAACCCAATGTGTAAAAAGATAAGGACACAACCTATAGTACTGTAGCATCCTTTGCAGATGACATTAGGATTTTTTTGAGAGTAGACAACATAGAGAACACAGCAAACCTCCAATCAGATGTAAATCAGGTCTTTCAATGGGCTACAGAATATAAAATGGTATTTAATGAAGATAAGTTCTAGCTCTTGTGCTACGGAAAAAAATTAAATATCAAAACGGAAACCACGTACAAAACGTTGTCTAATCATAACACAGAACGAAAAAACAATGTAAATGATCTGGGTGTACTCGTGTCAGAAGACCTTACCTTTAAAGAACATAAAAAAAAGTAGCCGTCACAACTGCAAGAAAAATGACAGGTTAGAGAGCAAGAACCTTTCACACTAGAGATGCTATACCGATGATGATACTTTTCAAAACGCTTGTGCTCTCTAGAGTGGAGTACTGCTGCACAATGACAGCCCCTTTCACAGCTGGAGAAATTGCTAACCTGGAGAGCGTGCAGAGTTCCTTAACTGCTATAATCCACTCAGTAAAACATCTAAACTATTGGGACCGACTAAAATGCCTATATGTGTATTCTCTTGAGCGCAGGCCGGAGAGTTACATAATAATTTACACGTGGAAATTATTAGAGGTGCTGTTTGAGGCCTTCATTGACCCCCCGCCCCGAACCGAAGCTTCCCATATAAATTTGATTTGAATAGCTAATCAACATAGGCTTAGCTGCCAGTGTAAGCAAATAGAAAATGTCAATTTCGTAACGAAAATGAGGCTGAGTATCTGTAGTTACAGCAGAGACAGTGTATCTGTAGTTACAGCAGGGAAAGTGTATCTGTAGTTACAGCAGGGACAGTGTATCTGTAGTTACAGCAGGGAAAGTGTATCTGTAGTTACAGCAGGGACAGTGTATCTGTGGTTACAGCAGGGAAAGTGTATCTGTAGTTACAGCAGGGACAGTGTATCTGTAGTTACAGCAGGGACAGTGTATCTGTAGTTACAGCAGGGAAAGTGTATCTGTAGTTACAGCAGGGACAGTGTATCTGTAGTTACAGCAGGGAAAGTGTATCTGTAGTTACAGCAGGGACAGTGTATCTGTGGTTACAGCAGGGAAAGTGTATCTGTAGTTACAGCAGCGACAGTGTATCTGTAGTTACAGCAGGGACAGTGTATCTGTAGTTACAGCAGGGACAGTGTATATGTGGTTACAGCAGTGACAGTGTATCTGTAGTTACAGCAGGGACAGTGTATCTGTAGTTACAGCAGGGACAGTGTATCTGTAGTTACAGCAGGGACAGTGTATCTGTAGTTACAGCAGGGACAGTGTATCTGTAGTTACAGCAGGGACAGTGTATCTGTAGTTACAGCAGGGACAGTGTATCTGTAGTTACAGCAGGGACAGTGTATCTGTAGTTACAGCAGGGACAGTGTATCTGTAGTTACAGCAGGGACAGTGTATCTGTAGTTACAGCAGGGACAGTGTATCTGTAGTTACAGCAGGGACAGTGTATCTGTAGTTACAGCAGGGACAGTGTATCTGTGGTTACAGCAGGGACAGTGTATCTGTAGTTACAGCAGGGACAGTGTATCTGTAGTTACAGCAGGGACAGTGTATCTGTAGTTACAGCAGGGACAGTGTATCTGTAGTTACAGCAGGGACAGTGTATCTGTAGTTACAGCAGGGACAGTGTATCTGTGGTTACAGCAGTGACAGTGTATCTGTAGTTACAGCAGGGACAGTGTATCTGTAGTTACAGCAGGGACAGTGTATCTGTGGTTACAGCAGTGACAGTGTATCTGTAGTTACAGCAGGGACAGTGTATCTGTAGTTACAGCAGGGACAGTGTATCTGTAGTTACAGCAGGGACAGTGTATCTGTGGTTACAGCAGTGACAGTGTATCTGTAGTTACAGCAGGGACAGTGTATCTGTAGTTACAGCAGGGACAGTGTATCTGTAGTTACAGCAGGGACAGTGTATCTGTAGTTACAGCAGGGACAGTGTATCTGTAGTTACAGCAGGGACAGTGTATCTGTAGTTACAGCAGGGACAGTGTATCTGTAGTTACAGCAGTGACAGTGTATCTGTAGTTACAGCAGTGACAGTGTATCTGTAGTTACAGCAGGGACAGTGTATCTGTAGTTACAGCAGGGACAGTGTATCTGTAGTTACAGCAGGGACAGTGTATCTGTAGTTACAGCAGGGACAGTGTATCTGTAGTTACAGCAGGGACAGTGTATCTGTAGTTACAGCAGGGACAGTGTATCTGTAGTTACAGCAGGGACAGTGTATCTGTAGTTACAGCAGGGACAGTGTATCTGTAGTTGCAGCAGGGACAGTGTATCTGTAGTTACAGCAGGGACAGTGTATCTGTAGTTACAGCAGGGACAGTGTATCTGTAGTTACAGCAGGGACAGTGTATCTGTAGTTACAGCAGGGACAGTGTATCTGTAGTTACAGCAGGGACAGTGTATCTGTAGTTACAGCAGGGACAGAGGGGGCGCCCCTGGAGGTGATCTGTGTTCCACGACCTCAGAAACACCCGCGTGGAAGGTCAACAAGAGACCTTAACAGGTATGTAAGATAAATTTTAAGATAAATTATGAGGCAGTTCAGTCTCTCTTTATAAGAACGTGTGTCAAGAGAAAAAAAGAGAAGTTAACTAACAAAATGTAAATAAATTTTATTAACAGTTATAAATGAGAATCAGTGACGGTTAACTGGAATTACTATTATTAACTGCAGTTGGTGAAGAACAGTCATGAAAACATCTTTACTAAGGACTGTATTGATATTGATGGTAAGTCTACGGACTGGTCACGCCCGTCTTCACTATGTTGAGGAGCAACACCCAGGGACCAAGAGGAGAAGACCTCAATATATATGTCTATACAGTATACCTAAGTCTATTTGTCTGTACGTCTGATACCAACCTACTTGTGTAATGGAGGGAATGTATGTTGATCTCTCAGAATGTTCGTCATTATGTTTATTGTTTGTGATGTGTGTCTATATAAATATGTATGAACACGTTGTACTGAACGGGGTGAGAATAGCTTGAGCTACCTCATCCCTTTGTGTGTATTTTACCTCAATATAATTATTTCAATTTCAATATATACTGTGAGGAGCTCTGTGTCCAGTACGAGGTCGTCTGGAACACCGCTGGCCGTCACGACTATTTTTCATCAGTTCCATACTGTCGTAAAGTGTTTAGCTGTGAGAGACAAGTGTGTAGCGGTGAGAGACAAGTGTGTAGCGGTGAGAGACAAGTGTGTAGCGGTGAGAGACAAGTGTGTAGCGGTGAGAGACAAGTGTGTAGCGGTGAGAGACAAGTGTCTAGCGGTGAGAGACAAGTGTGTAGCGGTGAGAGACAAGTGTGTAGCGGTGAGAGACAAGTGTGTAGCGGTGAGAGACAAGTGTGTAGCGGTGAGAGACAAGTGTGTAGCGGTGAGAGACAAGTGTCTAGCGGTGAGAGACAAGTGTGTAGCGGTGAGAGACAAGTGTGTAGCGGTGAGAGACAAGTGTGTAGCGGTGAGAGACAAGTGTGTAGCAGTGAGAGACAAGTGTGTAGCAGTGAGAGACAAGTGTGTAGCGGTGAGAGACAAGTGTGTAGCGGTGAGAGACAAGTGTGTAGCGGTGAGAGACAAGTGTGTAGCAGTGAGAGACAAGTGTGTAGCGGTGAGAGACAAGTGTGTAGCGGTGAGAGACAAGTGTGTAGCGGTGAGAGACAAGTGTCTAGCGGTGAGAGACAAGTGTGTAGCAGTGAGAGACAAGTGTCTAGCGGTGAGAGACAAGTGTGTAGCAGTGAGAGACAAGTGTCTAGCGGTGAGAGACAAATGTATATCAGTGAGAGACAAGTGTCTAGCGGTGAGAGACAAATGTGTAGCAGTGAGAGACAAGTGTCTAGCGGTGAGAGACAAGTGTGTAGCAGTGAGAGACAAGTGTCTAGCGGTGAGAGACAATTGTCTAGCGGTGAGAGACAAGTGTCTAGCAGTGAGAGACAAGTGTGCAGCAGTGAGAGACAAGTGTCTAGCGGTGAGAGACAAGGGTGTAGCAGTGAGAGACAAGTGTCTAGCGGTGAGAGACAAGTGTGTAGCAGTGAGAGACAAGTGTCTAGCGGTGAGAGACAAGTGTCTAGCGGTGAGAGACAAGTGTCTAGCAGTGAGAGACAAGTGTGCAGCAGTGATAGACAAGTGTGCAGCAGTGAGAGACAAGTGTCTAGCGGTGAGAGACAAGGGTGTAGCAGTGAGAGACAAGTGTCTAGCAGTGAGAGACAAGTGTGCAGCAGTGATAGACAAGTGTCTAGCGGTGAGAGACAAGTGTGTAGCGGTGAGAGACAAGTGTCTAGCGGTGAGAGACAAGTGTCTAGCGGTGAGAGACAAGTGTCTAGCGGTGAGAGACAAGTGTCTAGCGGTGAGAGACAAGTGTCTAGCAGTGAGAGACAGGTGTGCAGCAGTGAGAGACAAGTTTCTAGCGGTGAGAGACAAGTGTGCAGCAGTGAGAGACAAGTGTCTAGCGGTGAGAGACAAGTGTCTAGCGGTGAGAGACAAGTGTCTAGCGGTGAGAGACAAGTGTCTAGCAGTGAGAGACAAGTGTGTAGCGGTGAGAGACAAGTGTGTAGCGGTGAGAGACAAGTGTGTAGCGGTGAGAGACAAGTGTCTAGCGGTGAGAGACAAGTGTCTAGCGGTGAGAGACAAGTGTCTAGCGGTGAGAGACAAGTGTCTAGCGGTGAGAGACAAGTGTCTAGCGGTGAGAGACAAGTGTCTAGCGGTGAGAGACAAATGTCTAGCGGTGAGAGACAAGTGTCTAGCGGTGAGAGACAAGTGTCTAGCGGTGAGAGACAAGTGTCTAGCGGTGAGAGAGAAGTGTCTGGCGGCGAGAGACAAGTGTGTAGCGGTGAGAGACAAGTGTGTAGCGGTGAGAGACAAGTGTCTAGCGGTGAGAGACAAGTGTCTAGCGGTGAGAGACAAGTGTCTAGCGGTGAGAGAGAAGTGTCTGGCGGCGAGAGACAAGTGTGTAGCGGTGAGAGACAAGTGTCTAGCGGTGAGAGACAAGTGTCTAGCGGTGAGAGACAAGTGTCTAGCGGTGAGAGACAAGTGTCTAGCGGTGAGAGACAAGTGTCTAGCGTGAGAGACAAGTGTCTAGCGGTGAGAGACAAGTGTGTAGCAGTGAGAGACAAGTGTCTAGCGGTGAGAGACAAGTGTCTAGCAGTGAGAGACAAGTGTTAGCAGTGAGAGACAAGTGTCTAGCGGTGAGAGACAAGTGTGTAGCGGTGAGAGACAAGTGTCTAGCGGTGAGAGNACACTACACTGTGACCAAGCCGGCCACCCCCACCAACACTACACTGTGACCAAGCCGGCCACCACACCAACACTACACTGTGACCAAGCCGGCCACCACCACCAACACTACACTGTGACCAAGCCGGCCACCACCACCAACACTACACTGTGACCAAGCCGGCCACCCCCACCAACACTACACTGTGACCAAGCCGGCCACCACCCACCAACACTACACTGTGACCAAGCCGGCCACCACCACCAACAACACTACACTATGACCAAGCCGGCCACCACCACCAACACTACACTATGACCAAGCTGGCCACCACCACCAACACTACACTGTGACCAAGCCGGCCACCCCCCACCAACACTACACTGTGACCAAGCCGGCCACCCCCACCAACACTACACTGTGACCAAGCCGGCCACCACCACCAACACTACACTGTGACCAAGCAGGCGGCCACCACCACCAACACTACACTATGACCAAGCTGGCCCACCACCAAACACTACACTATGACCAAGCTGGCCACCACCACCAAACTACACTGTGACCAAGCGGCCCCACCACCAACACTACACTGTGACCAAGCCGGCCACCACCACCAACACTACACTGTGACCAAGCCGGCCACCACCACCAACACTACACTGTGACCAAGCCGGCCACCACCACCAACACTAACACTATGACCAAGCCGGCCACCACCACCAACACTACACTATGACCAAGCCGGCCACCACCACCAACACTACACTGTGACCAAGCCGGCCACCACCACCAACACTACACTGTGACCAAGCCGCCACCACCACCAACACTACACTGTGACCAAGCCGGCCACCACCACCAACACTACATGTGACCAAGCCGGCCACCACCACCAACACTACACTGACCAAGCCGGCCACCACCACCAACACTACACTGACCAAGCCGGCCACCACCACCAACACTACACTGACCAAGCCGCCACCACCACCAACACTACACTATGACCAAGCCGGCCACCACCACCAACACTACACTGTGACCAAGCCGGCCACCACCACCAACACTACACTATGACCAAGCCGGCCACCACCACCAACACTACACTGTGACCAAGCCGGCCACCACCACCAACACTACACTATGACCAAGCCGGCCACCACCACCAACACTACATGACCAAGCCGGCCACCACCACCAACACTACACTGACCAAGCCGGCCACCACCACCAACACTACACTGTGACCAAGCCGGCCACCACCACCAACACTACACTGTGACCAAGCCGGCCACCACCACCAACACTACACTATGACCAAGCCGGCCACCACCACCAACACTACACTGTGACCAAGCCGGCCACCACCACCAACACTACACTGTGACCAAGCCGGCCACCACCACCAACACTACACTATGACCAAGCCGGCCACCACCACCAACACTACACTGTGACCAAGCCGGCCACCACCACCAACACTACACTGTGACCAAGCCGGCCACCACCACCAACACTACACTGTGACCAAGCCGGCCACCACCACCAACACTACACTGTGACCAAGCCGGCCACCACCACCAACACTACACTATGACCAAGCCGGCCACCACCACCAACACTACACTATGACCAAGCCGGCCACCACCACCAACACTACACTGTGACCAAGCCGCCACCACCACCAACACTACACTATGACCAAGCCGGCCACCACCACCAACACTACACTATGACCAAGCCGGCCACCACCACCAACACTACACTGTGACCAAGCCGGCCACCACCACCAACACTACTCTGACCAAGCCGGCCACCACCACCAACACTACACTGACCAAGCCGGCCACCACCACCAACACTACACTGACCAAGCCGGCCACCACCACCAACACTACACTATGACCAAGCCGGCCACCACCACCAACACTACACTGACCAAGCCGGCCACCACCACCAACACTACACTGACCAAGCCGGCCACCACCACCAACACTACACTGTGACCAAGCCGGCCACCACCACCAACACTACACTATGACCAAGCCGGCCACCACCACCAACACTACACTATGACCAAGCCGGCCACCACCACCAACACTACACTGTGACCAAGCCGGCCACCACCACCAACACTACACTATGACCAAGCCGGCCACCACCACCAACACTACACTGACCAAGCCGGCCACCACCACCAACACTACACTGTGACCAAGCCGGCCACCACCACCAACACTACACTGTGACCAAGCCGGCCACCACCACCAACACTACACTATGACCAAGCCGGCCACCACCACCAACACTACACTGTGACCAAGCCGGCCACCACCACCAACACTACACTATGACCAAGCCGGCCACCACCACCAACACTACACTATGACCAAGCCGGCCACCACCACCAACACTACACTGTGACCAAGCCGGCCACCACCACCAACACTACACTATGACCAAGCCGGCCACCACCACCAACACTACACTATGACCAAGCCGGCCACCACCACCAACACTACACTGTGACCAAGCCGGCCACCACCACCAACACTACACTGTGACCAAGCCGGCCACCACCACCAACACTACACTGTGACCAAGCCGGCCACCACCACCAACACTACACTATGACCAAGCCGGCCACCACCACCAACACTACACTGTGACCAAGCCGGCCACCACCACCAACACTACACTATGACCAAGCCGGCCACCACCACCAACACTACACTGTGACCAAGCCGGCCACCACCACCAACACTACACTATGACCAAGCCGGCCACCACCACCAACACTACACTGTGACCAAGCCGGCCACCACCACCAACACTACACTATGACCAAGCCGGCCACCACCACCAACACTACACTATGACCAAGCCGGCCACCACCACCAACACTACACTATGACCAAGCCGGCCACCACCACCAACACTACACTATGACCAAGCCGGCCACCACCACCAACACTACACTGACCAAGCCGGCCACCACCACCAACACTACACTGTGACCAAGCCGGCCACCACCACCAACACTACACTGTGACCAAGCCGGCCACCACCACCAACACTACACTGTGACCAAGCCGGCCACCACCACCAACACTACACTATGACCAAGCCGGCCACCACCACCAACACTACACTATGACCAAGCCGGCCACCACCACCAACACTACACTGTGACCAAGCCGGCCACCACCACCAACACTACACTGTGACCAAGCCGGCCACCACCACCAACACTACACTATGACCAAGCCGGCCACCACCACCAACACTACACTGTGACCAAGCCGGCCACCACCACCAACACTACACTATGACCAAGCCGGCCACCACCACCAACACTACACTGTGACCAAGCCGGCCACCACCACCAACACTACACTGTGACCAAGCCGGCCACCACCACCAACACTACACTGTGACCAAGCCGGCCACCACCACCAACACTACACTGTGACCAAGCCGGCCACCACCACCAACACTACACTGTGACCAAGCCGGCCACCACCACCAACACTACACTGTGACCAAGCCGGCCACCACCACCAACACTACACTGTGACCAAGCCGGCCACCACCACCAACACTACACTGTGACCAAGCCGGCCACCACCACCAACACTACACTGTGACCAAGCCGGCCACCACCACCAACACTACACTGTGACCAAGCCGGCCACCACCACCAACACTACACTGTGACCAAGCCGGCCACCACCACCAACACTACACTGTGACCAAGCCGGCCACCACCACCAACACTACACTGTGACCAAGCCGGCCACCACCACCAACACTACACTGTGACCAAGCCGGCCACCACCACCAACACTACACTGTGACCAAGCCGGCCACCACCACCAACACTACACTATGACCAAGCCGGCCACCACCACCAACACTACACTGTGACCAAGCCGGCCACCACCACCAACACTACACTGTGACCAAGCCGGCCACCACCACCAACACTACACTGTGACCAAGCCGGCCACCACCACCAACACTACACTGTGACCAAGCCGGCCACCACCACCAACACTACACTATGACCAAGCCGGCCACCACCACCAACACTACACTGTGACCAAGCCGGCCACCACCACCAACACTACACTGTGACCAAGCCGGCCACCACCACCAACACTACACTGTGACCAAGCCGGCCACCACCACCAACACTACACTGTGACCAAGCCGGCCACCACCACCAACACTACACTGTGACCAAGCCGGCCACCACCACCAACACTACACTATGACCAAGCCGGCCACCACCACCAACACTACACTGTGACCAAGCCGGCCACCACCACCAACACTACACTGTGACCAAGCCGGCCACCACCACCAACACTACACTATGACCAAGCCGGCCACCACCACCAACACTACACTGTGACCAAGCCGGCCACCACCACCAACACTACACTGTGACCAAGCCGGCCACCACCACCAACACTACACTATGACCAAGCCGGCCACCACCACCAACACTACACTATGACCAAGCCGGCCACCACCACCAACACTACACTGTGACCAAGCCGGCCACCACCACCAACACTACACTGTGACCAAGCCGGCCACCACCACCAACACTACACTGTGACCAAGCCGGCCACCACCACCAACACTACACTGTGACCAAGCCGGCCACCACCACCAACACTACACTATGACCAAGCCGGCCACCACCACCAACACTACACTATGACCAAGCCGGCCACCACCACCAACACTACACTGTGACCAAGCCGGCCACCACCACCAACACTACACTATGACCAAGCCGGCCACCACCACCAACACTACACTATGACCAAGCCGGCCACCACCACCAACACTACACTGTGACCAAGCCGGCCACCACCACCAACACTACACTGACCAAGCCGGCCACCACCACCAACACTACACTGTGACCAAGCCGGCCACCACCACCAACACTACACTGTGACCAAGCCGGCCACCACCACCAACACTACACTGTGACCAAGCCGGCCACCACCACCAACACTACACTATGACCAAGCCGGCCACCACCACCAACACTACACTGTGACCAAGCCGGCCACCACCACCAACACTACACTGTGACCAAGCCGGCCACCACCACCAACACTACACTGTGACCAAGCCGGCCACCACCACCAACACTACACTATGACCAAGCCGGCCACCACCACCAACACTACACTGTGACCAAGCCGGCCACCACCACCAACACTACACTGTGACCAAGCCGGCCACCACCACCAACACTACACTATGACCAAGCCGGCCACCACCACCAACACTACACTGACCAAGCCGGCCACCACCACCAACACTACACTATGACCAAGCCGGCCACCACCACCAACACTACACTGTGACCAAGCCGGCCACCACCACCAACACTACACTGTGACCAAGCCGGCCACCACCACCAACACTACACTATGACCAAGCCGGCCACCACCACCAACACTACACTATGACCAAGCCGGCCACCACCACCAACACTACACTATGACCAAGCCGGCCACCACCACCAACACTACACTGACCAAGCCGGCCACCACCACCAACACTACATGACCAAGCCGGCCACCACCACCAACACTACACTGTGACCAAGCCGGCCACCACCACCAACACTACACTGTGACCAAGCCGGCCACCACCACCAACACTACACTATGACCAAGCCGGCCACCACCACCAACACTACACTGTGACCAAGCCGGCCACCACCACCAACACTACACTATGACCAAGCCGGCCACCACCACCAACACTACACTGTGACCAAGCCGGCCACCACCACCAACACTACACTATGACCAAGCCGGCCACCACCACCAACACTACACTATGACCAAGCCGGCCACCACCACCAACACTACACTATGACCAAGCCGGCCACCACCACCAACACTACACTGTGACCAAGCCGGCCACCACCACCAACACTACACTGTGACCAAGCCGGCCACCACCACCAACACTACACTGTGACCAAGCCGGCCACCACCACCAACACTACACTGTGACCAAGCCGGCCACCACCACCAACACTACACTATGACCAAGCCGGCCACCACCACCAACACTACACTATGACCAAGCCGGCCACCACCACCAACACTACACTGTGACCAAGCCGGCCACCACCACCAACACTACACTGTGACCAAGCCGGCCACCACCACCAACACTACACTGTGACCAAGCCGGCCACCACCACCAACACTACACTGACCAAGCCGGCCACCACCACCAACACTACACTGTGACCAAGCCGGCCACCACCACCAACACTACACTATGACCAAGCCGGCCACCACCACCAACACTACACTGTGACCAAGCCGGCCACCACCACCAACACTACACTGTGACCAAGCCGGCCACCACCACCAACACTACACTGTGACCAAGCCGGCCACCACCACCAACACTACACTGTGACCAAGCCGGCCACCACCACCAACACTACACTGACCAAGCCGGCCACCACCACCAACACTACACTGACCAAGCCGGCCACCACCACCAACACTACACTGACCAAGCCGGCCACCACCACCAACACTACACTGTGACCAAGCCGGCCACCACCACCAACACTACACTGTGACCAAGCCGGCCACCACCACCAACACTACACTGTGACCAAGCCGGCCACCACCACCAACACTACACTGTGACCAAGCCGGCCACCACCACCAACACTACACTATGACCAAGCCGGCCACCACCACCAACACTACACTGACCAAGCCGGCCACCACCACCAACACTACACTGTGACCAAGCCGGCCACCACCACCAACACTACACTATGACCAAGCCGGCCACCACCACCAACACTACACTATGACCAAGCCGGCCACCACCACCAACACTACACTGTGACCAAGCCGGCCACCACCACCAACACTACACTGTGACCAAGCCGGCCACCACCACCAACACTACACTGTGACCAAGCCGGCCACCACCACCAACACTACACTGTGACCAAGCCGGCCACCACCACCAACACTACACTGTGACCAAGCCGGCCACCACCACCAACACTACACTGTGACCAAGCCGGCCACCACCACCAACACTACACTGTGACCAAGCCGGCCACCACCACCAACACTACACTGTGACCAAGCCGGCCACCACCACCAACACTACACTGTGACCAAGCCGGCCACCACCACCAACACTACACTGTGACCAAGCCGGCCACCACCACCAACACTACACTATGACCAAGCCGGCCACCACCACCAACACTACACTGTGACCAAGCCGGCCACCACCACCAACACTACACTGACCAAGCCGGCCACCACCACCAACACTACACTATGACCAAGCCGGCCACCACCACCAACACTACACTATGACCAAGCCGGCCACCACCACCAACACTACACTATGACCAAGCCGGCCACCACCACCAACACTACACTGTGACCAAGCCGGCCACCACCACCAACACTACACTGTGACCAAGCCGGCCACCACCACCAACACTACACTGTGACCAAGCCGGCCACCACCACCAACACTACACTGTGACCAAGCCGGCCACCACCACCAACACTACACTATGACCAAGCCGGCCACCACCACCAACACTACACTATGACCAAGCCGGCCACCACCACCAACACTACACTGTGACCAAGCCGGCCACCACCACCAACACTACACTGTGACCAAGCCGGCCACCACCACCAACACTACACTATGACCAAGCCGGCCACCACCACCAACACTACACTGTGACCAAGCCGGCCACCACCACCAACACTACACTATGACCAAGCCGGCCACCACCACCAACACTACACTATGACCAAGCCGGCCACCACCACCAACACTACACTATGACCAAGCCGGCCACCACCACCAACACTACACTGTGACCAAGCCGGCCACCACCACCAACACTACACTATGACCAAGCCGGCCACCACCACCAACACTACACTGTGACCAAGCCGGCCACCACCACCAACACTACACTGTGACCAAGCCGGCCACCACCACCAACACTACACTATGACCAAGCCGGCCACCACCACCAACACTACACTATGACCAAGCCGGCCACCACCACCAACTACACTGTGACCAAGCCGGCCACCACCACCAACACTACACTATGACCAAGCCGGCCACCACCACCAACACTACACTGTGACCAAGCCGGCCACCACCACCAACACTACTCTATGACCAAGCCGGCCACCACCACCAACACTACACTGACCAAGCCGGCCACCACCACCAACACTACACTGACCAAGCCGGCCACCACCACCAACACTACACTATGACCAAGCCGGCCACCACCACCAACACTACACTGACCAAGCCGGCCACCACCACCAACACTACACTATGACCAAGCCGGCCACCACCACCAACACTACACTGTGACCAAGCCGGCCACCACCACCAACACTACACTGTGACCAAGCCGGCCACCACCACCAACACTACACTATGACCAAGCCGGCCACCACCACCAACACTACACTGTGACCAAGCCGGCCACCACCACCAACACTACACTATGACCAAGCCGGCCACCACCACCAACACTACACTGACCAAGCCGGCCACCACCACCAACACTACACTATGACCAAGCCGGCCACCACCACCAACACTACACTGACCAAGCCGGCCACCACCACCAACACTACTCTATGACCAAGCCGGCCACCACCACCAACACTACACTGTGACCAAGCCGGCCACCACCACCAACACTACACTGTGACCAAGCCGGCCACCACCACCAACACTACTCTATGACCAAGCCGGCCACCACCACCAACACTACTCTATGACCAAGCCGGCCACCACCACCAACACTACACTATGACCAAGCCGGCCACCACCACCAACACTACACTGACCAAGCCGGCCACCACCACCAACACTACACTGACCAAGCCGGCCACCACCACCAACACTACACTGTGACCAAGCCGGCCACCACCACCAACACTACACTGTGACCAAGCCGGCCACCACCACCAACACTACACTATGACCAAGCCGGCCACCACCACCAACACTACACTATGACCAAGCCGGCCACCACCACCAACACTACACTATGACCAAGCCGGCCACCACCACCAACACTACACTATGACCAAGCCGGCCACCACCACCAACACTACACTATGACCAAGCCGGCCACCACCACCAACACTACACTATGACCAAGCCGGCCACCACCACCAACACTACACTATGACCAAGCCGGCCACCACCACCAACACTACACTATGACCAAGCCGGCCACCACCACCAACACTACACTATGACCAAGCCGGCCACCACCACCAACACTACACTGTGACCAAGCCGGCCACCCCACCAACACTACACTGTGACCAAGCCGGCCACCACCACCAACACTACTCTATGACCAAGCCGGCCACCACCACCAACACTACAGTATGACCAAGCCGGCCACCACCACCAACACTACAGTATGACCAAGCCGGCCACCACCACCAACACTACACTGTGACCAAGCCGGCCACCACCACCAACACTACACTGTGACCAAGCCGGCCACCACCACCAACACTACACTGACCAAGCCGGCCACCACCACCAACACTACACTGTAACCAAGCCGGCCACCACCACCAACACTACACTGTGACCAAGCCGGCCACCACCACCAACACTACACTGTGACCAAGCCGGCCACCACCACCAACACTACACTGTGACCAAGCCGGCCACCACCACCAACACTACACTGTGACCAAGCCGGCCACCACCACCAACACTACACTGTGACCAAGCCGGCCACCACCACCAACACTACACTGACCAAGCCGGCCACCACCACCAACACTACACTGACCAAGCCGGCCACCACCACCAACACTACACTGACCAAGCCGGCCACCACCACCAACACTACACTGTGACCAAGCCGGCCACCACCACCAACACTACACTGTGACCAAGCCGGCCAACACCACCAACACTACACTGTGACCAAGCCGGCCACCACCACCAACACTACACTGTGACCAAGCCGGCCACCACCACCAACACTACAGTATGACCAAGCCGGCCACCACCACCAACACTACACTGTGACCAAGCCGGCCACCACCACCAACACTACACTGTGACCAAGCCGGCCACCCCCACCAACACTACACTATGACCAAGCCGGCCACCACCACCAACACTACACTGTGACCAAGCCGGCCACCACCACCAACACTACACTGTGACCAAGCCGGCCACCCCACCAACACTACACTGTGACCAAGCCGGCCACCACCACCAACACTACACTGTGACCAAGCCGGCCACCACCACCAACCCTACACTGTGACCAACCGGCCACCACCACCAACACTACACTATGACCAAGCCGGCCACCACCACCAACACTACACTGTGACCAAGCCGGCCACCACCACCACACTACACTGTGACCAAGCCGGCCACCACCACCAACACTACACTGTGACCAAGCCGGCCACCACCACCAACACTACAGTATGACCAAGCCGGCCACCACCACCAACACTACACTGTGACCAAGCCGGCCACCACCACCAACACTACACTGACCAAGCCGGCCACCACCACCAACACTACACTGTGACCAAGCCGGCCACCACCACCAACACTACACTGACCAAGCCGGCCACCACCACCAACACTATGTATGACCAAGCCGGCCACCCCCACCAACACTACTCTATGACCAAGCCGGCCACCACCACCAACACTACTCTATGACCAAGCCGGCCACCACCACCAACACTACTCTATGACCAAGCCGGCACCACCACACCACACTACACTGTGACCAAGCCGGCCACCACCACCAACACTACACTGTGACCAAGCCGGCCACCACCACCAACACTACACTGTGACCAAGCCGGCCACCACCACCAACACTACACTGTGACCAAGCCGGCCACCACCACCACACTACAGGGCAGCCGTGAACGGGTGGGGTGGGCAACAGTGAAGGGGTAGGGAGGACAGACAGTGAACGGGTAGGGAGGCACAGTGAACGGGTAGGGAGGCACAGTGAAGGGGTAGGGAGGCAACAGTGAAGGGTAGGGAGGCAGCAGTGAAGGGGTAGGGAGGCAGCAGTGAAGGGGTAGGG
>WNGS01002833.1:11405-24274 GCA_020271785.1 Procambarus virginalis | reverse complement strand
CGAAGTCTGGGTAAGGGGACATATGAAAACTGAGTAAAGAAGGAGGGAAAGAATTGGGAGGACAGACCAGAGGTGGATGAGCAGGGTCTAGAGGAGGAGGAAGGGGAGGAGGGGGGCAGAAAGAGGGGAGCGCACTCAACAAGGGTAGTAACCGAGATGGAACTGGGGGCTAAAGAAACCCTTACAGTAGGAACAGGGGCTCCACCACCGAAGCGGAGGGGAAGGAACGATAGAATCAGAGATAGGGGGTGAAGAAGAATGCGAAGCCTTCTTACCGACAGGGGAGGAGGAAGGAGAGGAGCCAGGTTTCCGCTTCTGACTCAAAGATACGGGCGTCCCAGCAGCAATGTACTGGGCAACAGACTCCAGCGTCTCGATAGGAGAAGAAGAGTGAGAACGAACAACACAACCATCAGGAGTACACACTATATACACTCTACTATATACACACTATAGTACACGCTATATACTATATACACACTATATACTATATACACACTATAGTACACCCTATATACACTATACACACTATTTACACTATAAAACACTCTCACCAGCTACACTCAAAAAACACTCACAAGTTACACTATAAACACTCACTAGCAACACTACAAAGCACTCGCTAGTTACACTATAAAGCACTCACTATCTACACTATAGAATACTCCCAATAGCTACACTATAAATCAGTCACTGGTAGATTACAAACACTCTCACTCGCTACAATATAAAACTCTCACTAATTGCACTACAAAACAATCCACTGGTTATGCTAAAAAAAACACTCTCCCTGACAACACTATAACACACTCACTGGCTACACTATAAACATTCATTAGCTACACTACAAAGCACTCACTATCTACACTATTGAATGCTCTCCTTAACTACACTATAAAATACTCCCAGTAGATACACCATAGAACACTCTCACTAGCTGTACTATAAAACACTTATTAGCTACACTCTAAAACAATCACACTAGCTATAATACAAATGACTCACTAGGTACACAATAAAACACTCTCATTATGCATACTGTAAAACCACTCACTAGCTACACTATAAAACACTTTCACTAGCTTCACCTTAAGACACTCTCCCAGTGGGTACACTATAAAACACTCCCAGTGGCAACACTATAAAACACTCATTAGACACACTATTAAATACTTTTCACATACACTATAAAAGACTCTCACTGGCTACACTTAAATCAATTTCTTGCTACAGTATAAAAAACTTTGACTTACTACACTATAAAATATTATTGCTAGTTGCACAATAAAACATTCTCACTATCTACACTTAAGAACACTCTCACTAGGTACAGTATAAAACACTCACATTCTGCTCTATAAAACATTCTCACTAGTTACACTGTAAAACATCCTCAATACCTACACTATAAAATAATATCACAGGCTACACTATTAAATGCTCTCACTGTTACACAATAAAACACTCTTAATAGTTTCATTATAAAAACTATCTACACTATAAAACACTCACTAGCCGCACTATAAAACACTTATTAGCTATACTATTAAACACCCACACTAGCTATACTATAAATGACCCTCACTAGCTTCACTATAAAACATTCTCATTAGCGTCTCAATAAAAACACTCTCACTAGACACAATATAAAACACTCTCACATTCTACACTATAAAAAACTCACTAGCTGCACTATAAAACCATCAATATTAACACTATAGAATACTCTCGCTAGCTACAACATAAAACACTCTAACATTCTGCACTACAAAAAAAACTCCCATAGGCTACACAGTGGGAGTGGCTACACAATAAAACACTCCCTGGCCACACTATAGAACACGCTAACTAGCTTCACTATGAAACACTCTAACATTCTGCACTACAAACACTTTCACCAGCTATATTATAAAACACTTTCACATGTTACAGTATAAAACATTTTCACTGGCTACACTAAAAAACTCACTCAAAAGTTACACAATAAAACACTCTCACTAGCTGCACTCTAAAAACTATCTACGCTTTAAAACACTCTCACTAGCTGCACTATAAAATATTCACTAGCTACACTATAAAACACTCCCATTAGTTACACTATCAACACTCTCACTATCAACACTATAAGCTCTCTCACTAGCTACACTATAAACACTCAAACTAGCTTCACTTGAAAACACTCACTAGATACACTATAAGGCTCTCACTAGCTACATTATAAATGATTCTCACCAGCTACACTATAAAACACTCACGAGCTACACTATAAAAACATCACTACCTACAATATAAAACACTGTGAAGTGCTACACGATAAAACTCTCTCACTGGCTAGACTATATAACACTTTCACTGGTAACACTAAAAAACCTCTCGCTAGTTACACATGAAAAACTATCTACACTAAAAACTTTTCACTAGCTATACTATAAAAACTGTTTTCACAATAAAACACTCTCACTACCTACACTATAAAACACTAGAGACACTATAAAACACTCACTAGCTACACTATTCAATACTCTCACTATCTACACTATAAAACACCCCCTTTAGCTACACTATAAACACTCCCACTAGCTACATTATAAAACACTCTCTAGCTATACTAAAACTCTCACTAGCAACATTATAAAACATACTCTAACCACATTGTGAAACATTCACTAGCTCAGCAGTGAACACTCACTAGCTAGACTATAAAACATTCACTATATAGACTATAAAACACTCACCGGAAAACACTAAAAAACATACTAACTGGTTACACTATTAACACTCACTACCTACACTATAGAATGTCTCCTTAGCTACACTATAAAATACTCCCAGTGGCTACACTATAAAACACTCTCACTAGCTGTACTATAAAACACTTATTAGCTACACTCTAAAACCTCACACTAGCTATAATATAATGACTCTCACTAGCTACACAATAAACACTCACTTAGGTATACTATAAAACACTCTCACTCGCTACACTATAAAACACTCTCACTAGCTTGACTTTAAAACACTCTCTCAGTGGCTACACTATAAAACACTATCACTAGCTATACCATAACAAAAACTATCTACACTATAAAACACTCATAACTTCACTATAAAACAACCACTAGCGACTCAATAAAACACTCCCACTGGCTATACTATACTACACTCACAAGCTACAACATATAACACACCCACTAGCTACACTATAAAACATTTCCACAGGCTACAATATAAAACACTCACTAGATACATTATAAGACATTCACAAGCTTGACTATAAATGATTCTCACTACCAACAATATAAAACTCTCACTAGCTACATTATAAAACACTCATTACCTACCCTATAAAACACTCTCGCTTGCTACACTATAAAATACTCTGTAGATACAATATAAAAGACTTGCTTCACTATACAACACTTTCAAGCATCCCCATAAAAACTCTTACTGGCTGCATTATAAAACACTCTCACTAGCGACACTACAAAACACTCATTATCTACACTACAGAGCCCTCTCACTAGCAATACTATAAAACACTCTCGCATTCTGCACTACAGCAGGGACGGGAGAGACATCTCCCACCAACATATCACAAGTCGCAGTGTGGTCACAATGCGACCCAAACGTCTTAGGGTCAGAGCTACTCCACTTGATGGTCATGCTATCAGGAGAAGCAATACTTTAAAGGTCCTGAAGGACATTACTGGCCTCGAACCCGCTGACATTAGTCAGGAAGGTGAAGATATCCTGCTCTTTTTTTCATGTGAAGAGGAGCTAGAAAAACTCCTCACTAATGATGCGATTCTTCGCAAAGAGCACTACCTACATCCTCACTTCCCACGTCAGTTCCTGGCCGTAAGAACTGTTTTTACCAGCAGGACCAGCCGGTGGATCGCTGAGCGACCGCAACATCATATCATGGACAATATCGAGGACGAAAATCCAAACCTGTCGGTATTCAACCTAGAGTTCTGCAACACCGACAAAACATCAATGAAGATTACGATCACCACTATAGCTGCGGCCACCCAGGCTGCCACACAAGGATTCTACTGCTTCGGCCTAAAAATACCACCCCACCAAATAAAAAAGGAACGATATCATGAGATCCAGCAGTGCTTTAAGTGCTATGAGCTCTCCCACCCGACTAACAAGTGTCAGCACCCTGTCCAGAGATGTAGCCTGTGCGCACTTGGAACATCACCACTTCATATGCAAAGCAACAGTCCATCAGTGCTTGCTCTGTGATGGCAATCACCCCGCAATTTCCTACCGCTGCCCCCGCAGACAGGAAAGCATCAAGGCCCAAGTTGAGCAGACCAGAGCCCCAAGCGTTCAACCCACCACCTTAGCTCTCACTAATCGACCAGAAGACTTTCCGGTCTTACCAACATGTAGCTCCTCCCAGCAGGCGACACAGCCTTCTCATTGGGAACCCAAGGTCCCACAGGCTCCTTCACAGCCCCCTGCATCACGTGCAGGCATTATCCTTGGTCTTCTTAAACTAGCAGAAAGGCTTGCAGGATCAGACAAGCAGCGCTTTGTTAGTGAACTGAACACATTAAACATAGACAATGGCCTGGCCCTCACCATAGCCACTAGCGAAAATCTCACTGCCTCTTCTACCACTACGGAGACTACCACCAGGACGACCAGGCGATCAACTTCAACACCGACTCAAGAACCGCCCATGACCCGGGCGACACAAACAGATAATTCCTTCTCCGGCTCCCAATACTCCTAACATCACTATCTCAGCAGCCGCACTAGCAGACGTGCTGTCTACAAATGATAACAGCACCACCAGCACTCCTGAAATAGCTACAACCACCAATTAACGACACCTAAACCTACCTAAGGCTGCGAGGCGAAAGACAAAAACACCCACTTCGGAGGTTACGGACTCCTCAGACGAGGAAATCATAGTAGGAGCTCCACCGCCGCATCACAAATATGACACCTACACGGTTCAAGACTTCCTCATGGAGGCCACGTCACCAAACTCCAAGGACAGCACTGCTCAGCCAAAGTCGTAGGCAAAGAAAAAACGGAAAGCCTAGAGGTCTACACTAATCCCACCAGCTCCATAACTGGTATAGCCAGCCCTCCAGGCTGAAAACCATCATGAAGACCCTCATCCATCGCCACATCTCTAGTATCAGCCACTGATACAAATAATGGCTCCAAAGAGCCTCCACTTACAGGCTCACCATAGCCCGTGCTACTGGAACTTATTGTTCTGAGTAGCGAATCTTAAACTGCACTACAATACACTCAAAGTGGCTTTGCTATAAAACACTCTCTGGCTACAGTATAGAACACTCTCACTATTTACACTATAAAACACTCTCACCAGCTACACTTTAAAACACTCTGACATTCTGTATTATACAACACTCTCATTAACTACATTATAAAACGCTCTCACTGGCTACACTATAAAACACTCTCACAGGTTACATTATAAAACACTCATATTAGCTACACTATAAAGCTATCTATACAAAAAATCACTCTCACTAGCTACATTATAATAAACTGTCTACACACTAAAGCGCTCTCACTAACTACACTATGTGAAACTATCTACACTATAAAACAGTCTAACTAGCCACACTGTAAAACACTCACTAGCTACACTGAAAACACTCATAAACTATACTATAAAACACTCATTAACTTCACAATAAAATACATCCAGTAGGTAAACTTTAAAACACTCATACTAGCTACACTATAAAACACTCATACTAGCTACACTATAAAACACTCATACTAGCTACACTATAAAACACTCTTACTAGCTACACTATAAAACACTCTTACTAGATATACTACAAAACACTTTCGAGGTACACTATAGGAGACTCTCACTGGCTACACTATAAAACAATTTCTTGCTGTTCTATAAAACAATTACTTGCTGTACTATAAAAAACTCTTACTAGATACACTACAAAACAATCACTAAATACACTATAAAAGACGGTCACTGGCTGCAGTATAAAACACTTTCTTGCTACACTATAAACCTCTCACTAGCTGCACTATAAAATTCTCCTACTACGTACACTATAAAACATTCTCAATGAGATCCAGAGAATCCCTTCCGAGATGCAGTGCCTATATAGTCGTAATGGCTTGGCGCTTTCCCCCTCTAATGTATGTATTCCTATCTCTCGTCCCATACCATTCTTTCCATCGTTCCTGACAAGCATCTTCATTCCTCCATTCCTTTCCCTGCAGACGTCTTCTTCGGTTCGTGGTTGGTCTTATCCACCTCACTGTGGCTCACCTCTTTTGGTGGAGGGAGTGCGACCTGCAGCAACTTCACCGCCCCAGGCGCTTGTACAGCTACTCCTCGCCACTCCTACACACGCATCATTAGGCTTAACCGCAGGTCCTCGTCGGGGTTATCCACGACCTCCGATGACCTCACTGCCTTTTCGCCTTCGTCGTTGTCGTCCCTGACGACGTTGTCATTGGTGCGGTTGGCAACCTCACCACTGCCTGGGTCAACCAATACCTCACCTGGCGGGGTCGCACCACTGCCTGACACATAGGGACTCCTGGCCCAATAGGGTTGTATCCTGCCTCCCCCGAGGTCGTTACCCAGCACCATCTGCACGTGCTCTAAGGGTAACTTAGGGGCTACAGCTATGATAGCTTTCTCGACTTCATGGTTGGCAATCAGCTGTACCTCGTGAAGTGGTAACCTGTACTCTTCTCCCACACTCCGTATTCTCACCACTCCCACAGGTGATTCATTAGATTCGTTGGGAACAATATTCCTGGCTTCCATGCTTATGTCAGCACCCGTATCACGAAAAACTGCAATCTCCACTGGGTCTGACTTTCCAAACTTCACTGTGGCCCCGAAAACGAAGGGGTGTTCGCCCAACTTCATTTCCCGACCTTTCACATTGGGTCCACTATAATATGGGGTATGAACAAATACTCTCTCCTCTTCTAACATCAGTACGGGCGAAATGTCCTCTTACACCACTGTTGTAATATCGGCCGCCTCCCTTAGGCGACCACTCGACAGTCACTCTGGCTATGCCAACGGCATACGTTCCCTGAGTCCTACTTGGACTCCCTGTCATCGGTTTCCGGGCAGCAGCTCCTGCCCCCGAGCTAGGTCCACTGCTCACAGCTTGGGACTTCCTTCCCGCGTCCCTCGTGCTCTTGAACCTATCTACTTCACTAGGCATCCTATTCGTGGATGAATACCCGCCCGTCCTCGCTCCCTCTGAACTCCTAAAGTTCCCTCTAGACCTGGCGTAAGGCGAGTGTCTGGGACGGTTTCTCCCTTCCGAGATGCAGTGCCTCCTCCAGCATGTCGGCTCGGTCCGCTGCAGCTTTAAGGTCCTATATTCCTGCCTCCTTCACTCTGACCTTGAGTTCCGGATGGAGCATTGACATGAACTTTTCCATAACAATCAACTGCTTCAGCTCCTCCATCGTCTCTACCTCTTCGGCCTCCAGCCATCGTAGAATCCTGCGCTCCATGTCACGAGCAGTCTCAGCATATGACCTTCCAGATGCCCTTGTGCAATCTCTGAAGCGTTTCCTGTAGTCCTCTAGGGTTAGTCTATATGATTGGAGCACCACTTTCTTGATTGTATCTTGTATGGCGCACTCCTCAATGTCCAACATGTTATAAGCCTCTCTGGCCTCACCAGTCAATCTACTCTGCACTAACACAGCCCAATCCTCCTCCAGCCATTCCTTCAATGTTGCAATCCTCTCAAAATGGTCGAAGAAAGCCTCGGCCTCCAGAGGATCGAAGGTGGGTAGATCGCGCTCCCGGGCCTTGAGGTCGTCCCGAACTGCAGGTATTGAGACTAACCCATGTTCAACACACCTCAACTCGACCTCCCTGTTCGCCTCTATCTCGGCTCGTCGCATTTGTAGCTGGGCTTCCCTGTCTTCTCGTTTCAGCCACGCCTCTCTTTCTTCTCATTTGAGCTGCGCCTCCCTTTCTTCTCGTTTTAGCTGTGCCTCCATTTCTTCTCGTTTCAGCTGTGCCTCTTTTCCTCGCTCCTCACACTGTGCTTCTCTTTCTTCTCGTCTCAGCTGTGCCTCCCTTTCTCGCTCCTCACGCTGCAATTTCACTTCTCTTTCTTCCCGTCTCAGCTGTGCCTCCGTTTCTCGCTCCTCACGCGGCAACTGCGCTTCTCTTTCTTCTCGTCGCAGTTGGGTCTCTAATTGCATTCGTACTATCTCCAGCTGCACGTTCTTCCTGCTACTAACTGATCCCCCACTGCTTCCACGTTCACTGAGTTCTGGCCACACTGGTAGGTGCTCGGGACGGCACTACTTGGGATGGCTCACCTTGAGACGGACCTTCTTGGGACGGCTCCTCTTCTGTCGTCTCCTCTCGAGCTGTGAGCTGTGCCAGGATCTCTATCCTTCGCTCCGCTACCTTAGTTGTCCTCAACCTGATCCCAAAGTGGTTTGCCACTTGTTGGAGCTGAGCTTTGGTACACTCCTTCAATATTTTCTCATCCCTCATCTCCATAAATTTCTTTACTTTATTCTCCTCCATCTCTATGTTACCGACCATACACGACAGCACAGACAAGTTGGTAGGTGCTAATTTCACCGTATCGGCCCCTTAGCTGGTTGGGTAACACTATTATTGAATTTACTGGAAACACTGTATTAGTACCCTGGCAACACTGTACCTCGACGAACGTATCCTGGCAAGGTCGTCAGTTCTTGTCACGTACTGGGGGGTGGGCAGGGGCTCTGTTAGCAATCGGCTGCTAAGGGCTCAGAAGGCAGAATACTCAGCCCCTCCGACTCTCGGGATTCACCGGAGTCTCCTGGTCCCACAGGAGAGCAGCAGTAATACCCACCACAGCAGGTTTTTGCCCCCACCACTGGGGGTGCCACTGATTCACCCTGGGATCCCTTATTTATTTATTTATTTATTTATTTATTTATTTATTTATATACAAGAAGGTACATTAGGTTTGTGAGAATACATAGCATAGTACAGTACTTACACTCTTGTAAAGCCACTAGTACGTGCAGCATTTTGGGCAGGTCCTTAATCTAACAGATAATTTTAAGTAGGTAAATTCTATCAGAATTAATAAAATGATAACAAATATATTGCAAGAAAAAAAAATGAGATGAGAGAGATTAGTAAGTATATTAAAGCACATTGGTGTATTAAAGCTCTGATTGATTACATTGACAGCTTGATTGGTAATTTAAAGAAGATTAATAGACACCATACAGCAGGTTGACAGTACATATAAGAAGACAGCAATGATCACAATGATAGAGATGTTCAGATTGGCTACATAAAGATTGGGAGATTGGGTAGCAATAGATACAGTGCAGTTTTAAAGCAAAAGGTAAAAAACTATGAAGATGAAATTAGGTACTTCTTAGTATTGTTTTTGAATGATGCAAAAGTTGGACAGCTTTTCAATTCAATAGGGAGTGAGTTCCATAGACTGGGTCCCTTTATTTGCATAGAGTGTTTACACAGATTAAGTTTGACTCTGGGGATATCAAAGAGATATTTATTTCTGGTGTGGTGATAATGGGTCCTATTACATCTGTCCAGGGAGAGTTTCAAAGCAGGATTTGCATGTAAGAACAGGGTTTTGTAAATGTAGTTGACACAAGAGAATTTGTGGAGTAAGATTATGTTTAGCATGTTTAGGGAGTTAAACAAGGGAGCTGAGTGTTGTCTGAAAGCAGAATTTGTTATTATTCTGATAGCAGATTTTTGCTGGGTGATGATGGACTTGAGGTGGTTTGCAGTGGTTGAACCCCATGCGCAGATGCCATAATTAAGATAGGGATAGAATAGTACATAATATAGGGAGATGAGAGCAGACTTAGGTACATAATATCTGATTTTGGAGAGTATACCAACTGTTTTAGAAACTTTCTTAGTTATGTGTTGTATGTGGGTACTGAAGTTGAGTCTCTTGTCTAGGAATAGGCCGAGAAACATTCCATCATTTTTATTGCTAATGTTTACATTGTCTATCTGAAGCTGAATTGCATTTGTAGATTTGCTTCCAAATAAGATGTAGTAGGTCTTTTCTATGTTTAGTGTTAGTTTGTTGGTTGACATCCATAAGTGGACTTTTTTTAGTTCATTATTAACAACATTATTTAGTGTATGTGGGTTGGGGTTAGAATAGATGAGGGTAGTATCATCAGCAAACAAAATAGGTTTCAGAATGTTAGAGACATTAGGCAGATCATTGATGTATATAAGAAATAAGAGAGGACCTAAAATGCTGCCCTGTGGCACTCCAATGGTTATTGGTAGAGTGGGAGAGGTAATATTAGATGGCTACACATTGGTGCCTATCACTAAGATAGGATTGGATATAGTCCAGTGTATGGTTTCGGATTCCATAATGATGGAGTTTACGTTAAAGGTAGTTGTGATTAACAGTATCAAAGGCCTTTCTCAGGTCAATGAAGAGTCCAATCGGAAACTCATTTTTGTCAAGGGCTGAGTAAATTATATCAAGGAGACTAATAATTGCATCGTTGGTACTCTTTTGGGAGCGGAAGCCAAACTGACAGGGGAATGTCGAATTTTACGAGATAGGAGTAGAGCTGTTTGTAGATAATTTTTTCAAATATTTTTGATAGTATGGGTAGGTTTGATATTAGTCTATAATTGTTTATGTTTGCCGGATTACCTCCTTTATGAACTGGCGTTACTCTTGCTTTTTTAAGGATATCAGGGAAGGTATGACACTCAAGGGATTTGTTGAACAGCAGAGCTGTAGGTCGCGCAAGGGCGTGAGAGGCGCTCTTGTATACAATGGATGGTATTTCACTGATGTTCCCAGCTTTGGATTTTAGTGAGTGTATGATGGACACAACATCTGTCGGGCTGACTGGTGAAAGGAGAAGAGAGTTTGGATAGCTGCCTGAGAGATATGTGTTGATATGTGTCTGAGTCTGTGGGATTTTACTGGCAAGGTTAGCACCAACCGATGAAAAGAAGTTATTAAATTCATTCGCCATTTCTAAATCAGATGACGGTGTAAGGCCATCCTTAGAGAGTGTTATCTGGTTGAGGGAGTGTTGTTTAGTTCCTAGGATATTAGAGATGGTTTTCCATGTGCTTTTCATGTTGCCTTTTGCTTCTTTGAATCTAGTCTCATAATTTGAAAGTTAAGCTTTTCTTATGATACTGGTAAGCACTGATGAGTACCTCTTAACTACTTCCTTTGTAACTAGGCCAATCCTAAATTTCTTTTCATATTCATGTTTTTTGTTGATTGATTTGATTATGCCACTTGTGAGCCACGGGTTATTTTTTCTTTTATCAGTTACTTGTTTGGTAAGGAGGGGACAGTGAGTGTTGTAGAGGCTTAGAGTTTTGGAGAGAAAGAGGTTAGTTAATGAGTTTATATCCTGTGTATTATTAAATTCAGATTCCCAGTTAATATTGTGAAGTGCATTAGAAAGATTGCCTAAAGCTGATTCACTGTGTAGCCTGAATGAGAGTTTCTTGCTTTCTGGTGGTGCTGTGTCATGTTTGCTATGAGGAAGGTAGGATAGTGGTCAGTTGTTCTGTCATAGATCACCCCAGATGTAAGGGGAGCTGTTATATTAGTCCATAAGTGATCCAGGGTAGTGGCAGATGTTAGAGTGACTCGGGTGGGCTTGGTGATTGTGGGGATTAGCATACAGGAGTGCATGCTGTTACGGAAATAGTCAACTTGAGGGTTGTTTTGAAGACCCAGGTCAATATTGAAATCACCTCCCAGAATGATGTGATTTTTGTTGAGATTGTTATTTATGATAAGATTCCTTACGTTGTCTGAGAATGAAGCTATGTTGGTATTAGGAAATCTATAGATGGCACCGATAGTCAGAGAGGATTTAAGGGATTTACTGGAGAACTTGGCAAAGGTATATTCACAATAGTCGTCTCTATCACTAATGACACTATTGCAGATGAAGGTATCTTTGTAATATATTGCTGTGCCTCCTTTTTTATTAGGCCTGCAGTTATGAATGGCTTTATAACCAGCTAAATTGTAGAGTTGGGTATAGTCTTTACTTAGCCAAGTTTCTGTTAAAATGATGAATGATAATTTAGTACCTAGTGCTGTGAGTAGTGCATTTATATCATCAAAATGTTTACCAAGTGACCTAACATTTTGGTTGTAAACTGATAAGCAGGTGCTATTTAGGAGTTTGTTTTTTGCAAGATTTGCTGTGTAATACCTGCAATAATGATGATCAATGTGCTGATTTGTGTGGGTATGGGACAAAGATTTCGATCAGGATCAATATCAGTAAGCATATAGATACAATAATGTCACGATACAATAAGATAAGCAATTACAGGAACAGTTAAATACTAAAACTGCTGTAAATAGAAAGTAATTGTAGCAAAACACAACAATAAACGTAGGTACACAAAAAATAGAAATAATTAGAAGTAGAGCAAAGATCCCGTAGATAGCCAGGAAGGATACAGTAGTTAGGTTAAGAGAGAAGAAAAAATCAGTAGACTGACAAGAATAATATCTAGCAAAAAATAAAGAGACAAATAATAATCGTAAAGTAAAGATAATCTTAAAAATCAAATATTTAATATAGCTTAGTTGTGAACCTATAATTAGTATGAACTTGAGAAAAAAAATGAGCTCAGTAATTAATTACAATAAATGATGTATAAATCAAATTACAATTAATTTAAAAATTAAAAAAAAAACAAAAATAACAGGGTAAGATTATATTTATGAGCAAGATTTTACTAAGACACTGAGGTAAATGCTTACATAAATACAAAGTCTGCTATAAATTAGAGAATAATTATAGCAAAACACAACAATAAATGCAAGTAAACAAAAGAA
>WNGS01002832.1:74625-91769 GCA_020271785.1 Procambarus virginalis | reverse complement strand
AGACGGGACAGAAAAATTAGGAAATGCGGTGGCGTTGTTGTGCTGGTGAAAGAACACCTAAAGGTGAACGAAATAATGACTGCCAATCCACAAGAAGTTGACATAATAGCACTAGAGATCTGCCATGAGGATGATAAACTAGTGATCATAAATGCATATAGTCCACTGCCAAGCAGCACATGGTCCAAGGAGGAGCTAGATAGTAAACGAGAAGGTCTTATAACAATATGAGAGAGATCATAGCAAGAGCGGATAACAATAGATCACGACTGTTGATAGTCGGCAACTTCAACTTGAAATACCATAGACTGGGAAGCATATGAAGCTAAAACAGAAGATTTTTGGACCTGTAAATTTGTAGACCTCATCCTGGAAACATTCTTGTATCAACATGTTAAACAAGCTACGAGGATGAGGGAAGGGGACTTTCCCTCCATGCTAGATTTTATATTTACCAGGAAGGAGGAAGAAATATTTGACATTCAGTACCTTCCTCCCTTGGGTAAAAGTGACCAAGTCCTTTTGGGAATAAAGTATGCAATGCGTTATAATCTGGAAGAAAATAAGAAGGTTGAAGCAATTGAAAAACCTGGCTTTAGGAGAGGACAGCAACGACAAGGTCAAAAACTTGTTGTTGCTTGTTGCTTCCAACGAGCAACAAGTGAAGCAACAGCTTCATTTGTTGCTTGTTGGAAGCAACAAGTCTTCCTTGCCTAGACTTGTTGCTAGGCAAGGAAGTGAATGAGATGTATGTCAAGTTTTGTGAAATATATGATAAAGACACAAACATTTTTATACCAAAACAGAGATGCAGAACTAGGAAACAGGATTGGTTCAACAGAAATTGTGAGAGGGCCAGAGACCAAAAGACACAAAAATGGAATCAATACAGGAAGAGGCCAAACCCCCAAACATACCAGCGATACAAAGATGCGAGAAGCAACTACACGGCAGTGAGGAGAGAGGCAGAAAGAAATTTTGAAAAAGAGATTGCAGACAAATGTAAATCAGAACCAGGTCTATTCTATAAATTCATAAACAACAAATTGCAGGTAAAGGATAATGTTCAGAGGTTGAAAATGGGAAATAGATTCACACGGAAAATTAAAAGGAAATGTGTGAAACATTAAACGAAAAGTTCCAAAGTGTGTTTGTACAAAATGAAATCTTCATGGAACCAGACACAATAAGAATTCCAGAGAGCAGCATAGAGCACATAGAGGTTTCTAGAGACGAAGTGGAAAAAATGCTCAATGAGCTAAGTAAGAACAAAGGAGTTGGTCCAGATATAGTTTCACCATGGGTTCTGAGAGAATGTGCACCTGAGCTCAGCATTCCACTTCAACTGATTTTTCAGGCATCCCTGTTTACAGGAGTTGTAGCTGATGTGTGGAAAAAGGCTAACAGTTCCAATCTACAAAAGTGGAAGCAGGGAAGACCCCCTTAATTATAGACCAGCATCATTGACAAGTGTAATAGTCAAAATATTGGAAAAAATAATTAAAACTAAATGGGTAGAACACCTGGAGAGAAATGATATAATTTCAGACAGACAGTATGGTTTTCGATCTGGAAGATCCTGTGTATCGAATTTACTCAGTTTCTATCATCGAGCCACAGAGATATTACAGGAAAGAGATGGTTTGGTTGACTGCATCTATCTGGACCTAAAAAAGGCTTTCGACAGAGTTCTACATAAGAGGTTGTTCTGGAAACTGGAAAATATTGGAGGGGTGACAGGTAAGCTTCTAACATGGATGAAAAATTTTTGACTGATAGAAAAATGAGGGCAGTAATCAGAGACAATGTATCGGACTGGAGAAATGTCACAAGTGGAGTACCACAGGGTTCATTTCTTGCACCAGTGATGTTTATTGCCTACAAAATGATCTACCAGTTGGTATACAGAATTATATGAACATGTTTGCTGATGATGCTAAGATAATAGGAAGGATAAGAAATTTAGATGATTGTCATGCCCTTCAAGAAGACCTGGACAAAATAAGTATATGGAGCACCACTTGGCAAATGGAATTTAATGTTAATAAATGCCATGTTAAGGAATGTGGAATAGGAGAACATAGACCCCACACAACCCATACATTATGTGAGAAATCTTTAAAGAATTCTGATAAAGAAAGAGATCTAGGGGTGGTTCTAGATAGAAAACTATCACCTGAGGACCACATAAAGAATATTGTGCGAAAAGCCTATGCTACGCTTTCTAACTTCAGAATTGCTTTTAAATACATGGATGGCGATATACTAAAGAAATTGTTAATGACTTTTGTTAGGCCAAAGCTAGAATATGCAGCTGTTGTGTGGTGCCCATATCATAAGAAGCACATGAACAAACTGGAAAAGGTGCAAAGACATGCTACTAAGTGGCTCCCAGAACTGAAGGGCAAGAGCTACAAGGAGAGGATAGAGGCATTAAATATGCCAAAACTAGAAGACAGAAGAAAATGAGGTGATATGATCACTACGTACAAAATAGTAACAGGAATTGATAAAATCGACAGGGAAGATTTCCTGAGACCTGGAACTTCAAGAACAAGAGGTCATAGATTTAAACTAGCTAAACACAGATGACGAAGAAATATAAGAAAATTCACTTTCGCAAATAGAGTGGTAGACGGTTGGAACAAGTTAGGTGAGAAGGTGGTGGAGGCCAAGACCGTCAGTAGTTTCAAAGCGTTATACGACAAAGAGTACTGGGAAGACGGGACACCACGAGGGTAGCTCTCATCCTGTAACTACACTTAGTTAATTACACAAACCAATGTGTCTCGTCAAGTGTAGTTAGTTAGACTCTTATAAATAATTACATCAGTAATGCTGGACAATGTATATTAATAAGTATACGTGTGAGTGTTCTCTCAGTTTCCCAACTGCTGACTCAACGTTGCATGTTAAAGAGCTGTTGCATATGCACAGGAGTCGGGAATTGTGATCGCAAATTGTACCCTCGCATTTGCACAAGCGCGTGCACGTGAGCTATTTCTATTTATCTCAACTCTGTCATTACCTTGCTCATTAATCTTTCTCCCGTCTCACTCCACCTCTCCTCTCTCTCCCTCTCCCCTCCTCTCCACAATTTTGCTTTGCCTCACGTCTCTTCCTCTTCCTCCTCCTCCTGGTCCTTCTCTCATTCTCTCCGTTAATTTCCCTTATTTAATCTCCTGAGGCTCCTTGGCCATGTCTTAGAACCCTCCGGGACGTGTGTGTGTTCCTTCCTTCCCTGATGGCCCCGACGACCCCCTCGCCCAGGTCAAAACACCAGGTCAAGATCCCATGTCAAAATCCCAGGTCAAGACCCCAGGTCAAGACCCAAGGTCAAGACCCAAGTTCAAGATCCCAGGTCAAGACCCAAGGTCAAGACCCAAGGTCAAGACCCAAGGTCAAGACCCAAGGTCAAGATCCCAGGTCAAAACCCCCAGGTCAAGATCTCAGGTGAAGACCCCAGGTCAAGATCAAAACCCAAGGTCAAGATCCCATGTCAAAACCCCAGGTCAAGACCCCAGGTCAAGACCCCAGGTCAAAACCCCCAGGTCAAGATCCAAGGTCAAGACCCCAGGTCAAGACCCCAAGGTCAAGGTCCCATGTCAAAACCCCAGGTCAAGATCCCAGGTCAAGACCCAAGATCAAAACCCAAGGTCAAGATCCCATGTCAAAACCCCAGGTCAAGATCCCAGGTCAAGACCCCAGGTCAAGACCCCATGTCAAGACCCCATGTCAAAACCCCAGGTCAAGATCCCAGGTGAAGACCCCAGGTCAAGACCCCAGGTTAAGACCCCAGGTGAAGACCCCAGGTCAAGACCAGTGTTGCCGGGTCTGGTCTTGGCTCCTCCCCCACCAATATTGCCTCGGATTACTGAAGAAGTCTTCAACTGAATAATTAAGACAAACGACGGCCTTAATCTGCGTCAACCACAACATGTTTTACTGGAGAAAGTTTTCAAGAACGTTTACCTAGGAAATAATTTTATGTTTTGCTTCGATCCGTAAAATGATGATAATGATGATGATGATGGAGCATGAAGCGAGAGAGAGGTTGATGAGGATGATATCGGGATATTACAGCTGAGGGCAGATAATGGTGAAGGGGAAGATGTAAGGAGAGGGGAGAGGGATAATAGTGAGCGTCCATGTTTGTACAGTGAGGAGATAATGAGAGACTCCTGGACACGGTGAGGGGTAACTGTGAGGAGGGCGACCTGTCTGGCGGGAGGGAGGGCTGATAGGTGGGAGGGAGAGAGGGAGGACTGGTGAGAGAGCCAGAAAGTAATGGAAGGAGGGTGGGCAGGTGAGTGAGAAAGAGAGGGAGATAAAGAGAAAGAATTGGAGGGAGGGACAGGGAGAGATGGAGGCCAGATGGAAGCGAGGAAGAGACAGCCACACGCACCATGTACCACACACACACATGGTACCACAACAGGAGAGTCAACCTTAGTAGAGTCAGGGCGACCAAGACTCCTTGGAGCTGAGGCCAGAATCAACCGCTCTCCTCCTGCTCTCCTCAAACTGATTATTGAACACTTATTGAATTAATGAACAATTTAGTATTCATAGTGGAAAATTTCCACATGGAGCATATTGAATAGACTTTAACATAATCATAAAAACCGCGCATGAGCACAGTGAAGGTAAACTAGCAATAGTACTGAGACGGTAAACTAACAGGTCTGTAAATAACCTAAACTATCAGGAATTAAAGAGAAGGTAAACTAGCAACAGTGAAGACATTGTAAATTATCACAAGAGTAGAGAAGACAAATGAACAGCATGGACAGTACAAATAAGTAAACTAGCAGAAGTGCAGACAATGTAACATTACAGGAATGAAAGAGAAGGTAAACTAGCAACAGTAAAAAACTGCAAACTATCACGAATACAGAAAAGGTAAAGTAGAAACATCGATTTAGAGGCTCAAAATGAAACTAGCTGGGAGCATAGAACAGCTAGCTAGCAAGAACATGAACAATCTAATTAAAAAATAAGTCAGATTTGGAGGAATCACAGAAACTACCACATGCGACGACCAGGTAGACTAGCTGGAATGGCACAAGCTATACTTAAATAGCAGACAGAAGGTAAACTAGCATGAAGAACATATTATGTAAACTGGAGTGAACCACAGAACATACAAACTAGCAGCAAGTACATACTAGGTAAACTATCAGGATGCACGGACAAGGTCAACAATCAGGAAGCAAGGACAAGGCCAACAATCAGGGAGCACGGACAAGGTCAAATCAAGGAGCAAGGACAAGGTCAACAATCAAGGAGAACGGACAAGGTCAACAATCAGGGAGCACGGACAAGGTCAACAATCAGGGAGCACGGACAAGGTCAACAATCAAGGAGAACGGACAAGGTCAACAATCAGGGAGCATGGACAAGGTCAACAATCAAGGAGCACGGACAAGGTCAACAATCAGGGAGCAAGGACAAGGTCAACAATCAGGGAGTACGGACAAGGTCAACAATCAAGGAGAACGGACAAGGTCAACAATCAGGATGCACGGACAAGGTCAACAATCAGGGAGTACGGACAAGGTCAACAATCAGGGAGCACGGACAAGGTCAACAATCAGGGAGCACGGACAAGGTCAACAATCAGGATGCACGGACAAGGTCAACAATCAGGGAGCACGGACAAGGTCAACAATCAGGGAGCACGGACAAGGTCAACAATCAGGATGCACGGACAAGGTCAACAATCAGGGAGCACGGACAAGGTCAACAATCAGGATGCACAGACAAGGTCAACAATCAGGGAGCACGGACAAGGTCAACAATCAGGGAGTACGGACAGGTCAACAATCAGGGAGTACGGACAAGGTCAACAATCAGGGAGTACGGACAAGGTCAACAATCAGGGAGTACGGACAAGGTCAACAATCAGGGAGCACGGACAAGGTCAACAATCAGGGAGCACGGACAAGGTCAACAATCAGGATGCACGGACAAGGTCAACAATCAGGGAGCACGGACAAGGTCAACAATCAGGATGCACGGACAAGGTCAACAATCAGGGAGCACGGACAAGGTCAACAATCAGGGAGCACGGACAAGGTCAACAATCAGGGAGTACGGACAAGGTCAACAATCAGGGAGTACGGACAAGGTCAACAATCAGGGAGTACGGACAAGGTCAACAATCAGGGAGCACGGACAAGTCAAACAATCAGGGAGCACGGACTAAGTAAACTATCAGGGAGCACGGACTAAGTAAACTATCAGGGAGTACAGACTAAGTAAACTATCAGGGAGCACAGACTAAGTAAACTATCAGGGAGCACAGACTAAGTAAACTATCAGGGAGCACGGACTAAGTAAACTATCAGGGAGCACAGACTAAGTAAACTATCAGGGAGCACAGACTAAGTAAACTATCAGGGAGTATAGACTAAGTAAACTATCAGGGAGCACGGACTAAGTAAACTATCAGGGAGCACAGACTAAGTAAACTATCAGGGAGTACAGACTAAGCAAACTATCAGGGAGCACGGACTAAGTAAACTATCAGGGAGCACGGACTAAGTAAACTATCAGGGAGTACAGACTAAGTAAACTATCAGGGAGCACGACTAAGTAAACTATCAGGGAGCACAGACTAAGTAAACTATCAGGGAGCACAGACTAAGTAAAACTATCAGGGAGCACAGACTAAGTAAACTATCAGGGAGTATAGACTAAGTAAACTATCTGGGAGCACGGACTAAGTAAACTATCAGGGAGCACGGACTAAGTAAACTATCAGGGAGCACAGACTAAGTAAACTATCAGGGAGTACAGACTAGTAAAACTATCATGGAGCACGGACTAAGTAAACTATCAGGGAGCACGGACTAAGTAAACTATCAGGGAGCACGGACTAAGTAAACTATCAGGGAGTACGACTAAGTAAACTATCAGGGAGCACGGACTAAGTAAACTATCAGGGAGCACGAACAATGTAAACTATCAGGGAGCACGGACTAAGTATACTATCATGGAGCACGGATAAGTAAACTATCAGGAATCACGGACCAAAGTAAACTATCAGGGAGCACGGACTAGTAAACTATCATGGAGCACGGACAAAGTAAACTATCATGGAGCACGAACAAAGTAAACTATCAGGGAGCACGGACAATGTAAACTAACAGAAGTGAACAGATGGCAAACAAGCAAGAAGGGCAGAGAAGGTAAACTAGCAACTCTAAGGAAGAGTACACTAACAGATGTCGCGGAGTTTGAGAATCAGCAGGAACACAGTGAGGTAATGTTAGCAGCAAACAAATCACAGACAAGGTAAACCAGCAGAAGCAGAGGGAAGATAACTCAGCAGTATGCACATATTAGCTAAGGAAGCTAAAATAATTGAATAACTTCAGGGATGAAAAACTAGCAAGAAGACAAAAGGTAAAATAGCAAGAAGACAGAGAACAAGCAAGAAGACAAAAGGTAAGAAGCAAGAAGACAAAAGGTAAACAAGCAAGAAGACAGAAGGTAAACTAGCAAGAAGACAGAAGGTAACAAGCAAGAGACAAAGGTAAACAAAACAAGAAGACAGAAGGTAAACAAGCAAGAAAACAGAAGTAAGAAAGCAAGAAGAAAAAGGTAAACAGACAGTAAACAAGCAAGAAGACAGAAGGTAAACAAGCAAGAAGACAGAAGGTAAACAAGCAAGAAGACAGAAGGTAAAAGCAAGAAGACAAAGGTAAAAAAGCAAGAAGACAGAAGGTAAACAAACAAGAAGACAGGAGAGAAAAACTAGAAAGAAGACAAAAGGTAAACTAGCAAGAAGACAGAAGGTTGACTAGAAAGAAGACAGAAGGTAAACTAGCAAGAAGACAGAAAGGAAACTACGAAAAAATTATACGATTATTATGGTATTATAAATTTATACGATCATTGGTATGATCATTATATATGGAATTGGCAGTCCTCAACACGCATCCTCCATCAACACTGTATGCAACACTCTACCTCCAACACCGGCAACATTATAGTGCAACATTGTTAGGCAACACTCCACCACAATCACCGTCAACACTGTATGCAACACTCTACCTCCAACACCGGCAACATTATAGTGCANTCAAATGTAAAAGTCAATAATGTATAATATATAATATTGATGGAGGTAAATGCACCTCAATATACTACTGAAATGTTGAACAGCATCAGTAAATCAAAAGGGTTAGTATAATTGATCTCTTTAGGAGATCACTACTGTAACTATGGAGTTATTGCTACTGATGGAAACATGGACAGCTTAGCTGTGGAGCTAGTGAGGTGTAATCGGTTGCTACACTCCACCGACGATGTGTTGCATAGGGTAAATTGTTGCACAGACGGTGGGGAAGCCTAGCACCTCGGTTGAAGACGCCTTGGTACTGAAAGGCAATTACATTGTAGAATCTTCTACACAATAGCTAATTACATTTACATCCTAAATCATGAGGATGACGGTAGTAAGTTATCAGCTAATGTCTGAACAATTTGTATCATAGAAATAAACTGATAATCATATAATTAGATGGTATTTAATTAAGACACGTACTATATTTTGTTGGGTTGCATTCGGCCTAACGACTGCTAACCTAAATGTTAATAGTGGCCACATAATAACAAAAAGGTAAACTTAGCGGCCGAGCCTCGTGTCGTTGATGTGAAGACTTGAGCAATTCTTCGTCCTCTGCTGCTGCTTGAAAGACGTTGACTCTAGAGTTGCTCGTATACTAGTCTATGACACGGCTATGTTGTGCCAAATAACGTGGCACCGCTCAACTGATCGTGGGAGCGAAATAAATTGGACGAAACACAACTCTGCTCCCGTTGTCAATGGCGTCCGTGCTCTCGTGTCGAGTCAAGTGACGCTCTCCCCTTCCTCCTGCTCCTTATTGCGCATGCGCGGCTTTCGAGCATAAATGAATATGTATTTATCGCAATTGACTAAGGAAGGAAGAGGTAATAACGAATATTAATATCACAATAAATTCTTCTGTGATAAAATAGAAGTTCTAGGAACTAAATTGGCTTACTAAGGTTGTGCAGCCAATCGAGGAAATTAAAGTAAATCATTTGCATCAAAGGAATTTCCTCTAGAATGTTTAAATGTTAGTTAAATAAGGGAGCTCCTAAGTAATAGTATACTACGAAATCAAACTTAACTATTTTTAGTAAAGGAAATGATAAACTGGACTCTTGTTATAAATTCAACTAAATGTGGAGAAAATTCATGTTGCTGCCTGTTGTTCCTCACGTACTAGGAAGAATTTGGCAATGAATAATCATGATAATGATTAAATTTATAAGTTAGTAATTTTAGTAACTACTTTGGTTATATAATACAATGATGTATAGAACTGTTGGTTATTTCCAACAGATGTCTCCCCACCCCACCTGATGATCCGCCATGATCAAGTATAATGACACCAAAAAATTATGTTTTGCAGTGCGAACTTTTCATTCCGTAATGAGTCAACTTAAATAGTTACAATAGAGAGAAAGTTTAGCCAAGCTGTGATCCTTCAATATATTGTGACGTGGAAACTGAACGTTGTGGAGTATTATGTTGGCTCTGTTATTAGGTCATTATTGTAAGCTTGTTGGTCTGTGTATCAGATAAGCTTTTATAAATCTGATTCTGGATGCCACTTCAAGTTCATGACATTTCTCCAAAATATATTTCTTCTTGATTCATCATGGTGTTATGATGCCACTGTGCTTTTGTAATTGTTTTTATGATTTGATGTGTTAATGTTCACTCATGTTCATTTGGCTAGAACATTCAGACCCGTTGGCATGAGGTACTTGGAGCTTTGCAATTACTTTATTCACTTTCGTGTTCTTGAAGATATCCTCACAGTGCTCCCAAAATTCTCGAGAACTATCGAGAATCTTCTCGATAATTCTTATGTTTTTCTAACTAAAGCAACAGTTGAAAATTAACTCTCCAAAGTTCATTTGTACTCTGTATATGGGTCTGACGCCTATGATCTCGTGAGGTCTCACCTCACATTCTCAAAGGCAAATTCTAATGTTGTTGTTGTTGTTGTTGTAGCTACTCAGGACGAAGTGTCCATGTAGCACAGCTATGGTGAGCTAGAGACCGTAATTGAGTTTTGGTTATACATGATAACCTTTTTCCTGTGATATTTGGGTCTAAGTTTAAAATGGAGGAGGGAATTTCTCTTTTTTTCCTGTTTATTTATCGCTTCTGTTTTAGTGCACTGGTTTTAATCTTGTTTTATTAACATTATCTTGGTGGTGGATGTAGATGCAGAATGCTCACTAATGAGTCCCATTCCTCAACAGCTTTTCTAATCATTGTAGTCGCGGTGGAATGTGCATCTAATGCAGCTGCTGTCGTTGGATTAATGTTGAGTTTGATGCGCAAGGGTTCAGTAGCTTCACATTCCAGTAAGTAGTGCAATAGTGGCGCCTCTGCTTCAGTTTCACATATGTGACACTCTTTAACTATGGGTTCATTACCTCCAGCAGCACTTGTAACCAAGCCTGAGTCTGTGTATGGCTACTGCAATGTCTCTGATATCTTTTTGCCAGGCTTGAAAGAGGAGTAACCAGTGGGCTTGTTCGTACCACATCGCAGTGGATCTTCCTTCCGCTACTTTGGCTCTGTGGCGACCTTTGATAGTTGAGAATATTTTCTTCTTCATTTGCTCCTTTATCTGTGAGAAAGTTGGAGGTATTTGAACTGTACAACAGGTAGAGCAGAGGCAGTTTTTGCTAGTGAGTCTGCCTTTTCATTACCATCTATGCCAATGTGACTTGGTATCCAATTTAGGGTGATTGACAACCCTCGATTATGGGCTTCTTTTCCTATATGTTGAATTTCTGTGAGGAGTTGTATATTATCTCTGTGCTGACTGGATAACAATGCCTGGAGCGAAGATTTAGAGTCGGTATGAATGATGACATCATGTAAATTATTCTCAATTGCATATTTTATTGCCTCCTTCAGGGCATATAACTCTGTTTGCAATGTTGAGCCACACTATTCATGCTCCAGTAAGCCTCATGGTTGGTAGTGTAAACTGCTGCCCCAGCAGAACCTTTTTCTTGATCGACTGATCCGTCTGTGAAGATGTGAGTCGTTGTGGGTCTAGAGATAGTTTCCATTTGTTGTTCAACTATTCCTTGAGCCTCTGCGGGTCACATGCTGATTTTTTAACTGGTAATCTTTCAATGATTATCTTTATATTCGATTCTTCCCATGGAGGAGGCTGTCGAAAGTGTTGATATGGTCTATCTTCCCCTTTGTTTTTAATGGTCCATTTCAGGTCCATTTTCTCTAAAATCTTGACCACATTATCCATCCATGAGCTTGTTCTATACTGTAGGTTTTTCTGAAATGATCTCTGTATGCTGTCTTTGATTGACAGCCTGGCGGTTGTTCCAGTAAGTTTTCCTATTATGGTGGCTATCCTTTGTTTCATCCTGTTTTCTAATGCTGGTAGTTTTGTTTCCATTCTAAGGTTCTCTCTACGCGTCCATATAGGTGCTCCCAGCATTGTTCTCAGAGCATCATTTTGAGACACTTCCAGTTTCTCCCATTGTTTTCACTGAGGGATGTAAGGGCAGGAGCAGCATAGTCGATGAGTGACCTAACTGCTTGAACGTAGTACATTTTGAGTACTGGTAGAGATGCACCCTCTCTAAGACTGGTCAGGGAGCGCAAAGCTGAGTTTCTGGCTTTACAGCGTTGCCGAAGATATTCAATTTCTTGAGTGAATTTCAACTGGTTAATTCTAATGTGTTTAGCACCGGGTTATATCCTCTGATGGTGAGGCAGTTAGGTGACATGGATTAGTGACTTTACACTCATCCATATGATTTAATAGGATATTAAATGTATCAAAATAGAGTGTAACATGTTGGTAGCTTATGTTCTTCTGGCTGCATCCGTTCCTGTTGCAGGGTCATTCGGTCCAGCATCTCCATTGGCCCGGGTCTTGATGTGGGTAGTGTGTTATTGTGAGTAAGCTGGTTATTAATTGCTAATCTAGCTTTCTTGATATGCCAGGCTTCACTGATGTCTAATCTTCTCTTTTCAATGTATCTATTAATTATTTCGGTGTCAGACAGTGTAGGTTACTCTGTTGTTTTTCCTGGTCACATCTATGTGTCGCCTGCCTTCGGAGACTAGCATCTTCACGGCAGAACTTTATGCTATTCTCTATGCTCTTCGTCTCCTGCTTTCTCGCTGTCAATCCTCCTTTGTGGTTGTAGTTGACTCTCGTAGCACCCTCATGGCTATGGAGTCCTTTAATCCAATCCATCCGGTGGTAGTCGAGATTCAACCCTTGCTGTTTCTTATCTCCAGTAGACAGTTGAGGTTTGCTTGATTCCCAGCCAACTTGGCGTCTCTTTAAATGAGCATGCGGACGCTGCCGCTAAGGAAGCTATCCGCACTTGTCCCATCTCCGTAAAGGTATTCCTTATTCCAACTTTTACCCAGTTGTTCATTCCTCCATCCTTGCTCGTTGGCAGAGTTGTTGGTCTTCTGTTACTGGTAACAAATTGTGTACTTTTATGGGTAGTGTGTCCCTGTGGCCTTCCTCCTACCAACATAACCGGCGATGGGAAACAGCTCTGGCAAGGCTGTGTATTGGCCATATGCGTTTAACTCACGGACACTTAATGGAGCGCTGCCCTGCTCCTTATTGACCTAACTGCATTGTCCCCTCTTTCAGTTGTGCATATCCTTGTCGAATGTCCTGACTTCCAGGAGTATGTCTTGCTTTCCGACCGTCCCCCACGGTCACTTTTCCCTCGATAGAATTCTTGGTGAATCGGATACTTTTGACATTGTTTGCCTTATGTGTTCCTGTTCTCTTATTGACATCCTCAGTGATATTTAGCGCCCTCTGATTACTCCGCACATTTGATGGTGCTACATAGCCTTCTCGGCTTGGTGCCTTCTTTGATAATTACTTACTTCGGTGTTCCTTGTAAAAATATCCCTGGCAAATGTCTAGTTGTGTGTGGCAATTATACATTCCTTGATGGAGCCCTCTTGTTTTTGTACTGTTAACCTCTTGGTGAGGGACGTTGTTGCCTTGCCTATATACTGAGTTCGTTGGGGCTGACAATCCCCAAATGGTTATGTGAAGACGTCGACAACGTAGACTCTTTCAAGCGGTTTTTCTTGGTGTCGAGAGAACTCTTCATTAGCAGGTCGCCAACCTGCTAATGAAGAATTAACCTATCCAACCCAAAACTAACCTCATCAAATGTTAAAGATCATACGTTTTATAATTTTTATTCGTAATAATAATTTACATGCTGGTTTTTAACAAAAATATAATGAGGAAGCTCGATATTTCAGAGGACAATCTCAATAATGGCAGTTCTGGGCTATTGTAGGGGAGTTTTACAGCAGTTCCTCAACCATTTGGAATCTGGAACAATAAAAAAATATATAAGCAACACAGAATAACAATATTGATAATAATTCAGTAATAATTCTAATGTCGATATAGCAGACATCCAAAAAGCAATACTTACCATCTAGTATTATGAGTTATCATCTCACAGTGATAGACATTTTTCCCTGTCCATCTATGCAGAATTCTTTTTGAAGTTAGGTATTTCAAAATTGGCATATGCACATTGAATTATCTTCCTGTCGGTGTTATTATAATCGCCATATTTAAATAAAGCTACAAATTTGTGTAATGCAGCTCTTATTTTCAGGCGACATAAATTGTAGACGAAAAATATAGCATAAGCTCCACAAAAATAGAAGTCCATACTCTGTATGCGTTTTCTGAACATTTATTCATTATATTCTTCGAAATAAGATAGAAAATCTTGCAGATAATGCGAATGAAATTCCATCTTCATCCCAAGACTGTCTAACAGGGAAATTATAGCTCCTGAAGGTTTATTACGTACATATACATTTATCCAATGGCACATCATCGATACACGTGATTTCTCACCTAAAGTTTTTAAAATAAATACCAATGGATCCTTATTCAATTTCTTAAAGATTCTCCGTACATCGTTCGTTAAATAACATCCGAAACATATGGCTTCTTCCCCTAAACGAAATTTTTGAAACCATTGTTTGTTTCCTAACAATTCATGTTACTTAAGCTCGCGTTTCACAAATAAAACGTCGGTCATTATTAATATTCATAACCCCAGTAGTAGAGTCAAACAGTAGTACAACTTTACTTCCCACTATGGCCAGCAGTGTTTGTCCTTTAACGAACGAATATTAGGATAAAATATTATCTACATTCAATCCTATAGTTTTCAAGACCGTGTAATATAATTTTGAACATTTATGTGGAAAATCACACACTATATTAAATAAACTTGTACCATTCACTGAAATATATACGTTACTCAAAGCAGAATTAATAAAATATAATGGGTTTAAGGTATAATCTCCAGAAATGGCTTCCATATCAATAATGGCCACATATAACTTCTCAGGGATCACTCCACCCCAGGATGGGTCCATAGTTAATGATTTTTGGCTCTGCCCGAGAATATAGGTTTTAAATAGGGTTTTATAAAATATATACATCACTGCTCCATTATTTTGGGCTAGTGATCTGTTAATAGCCAACAGACCAGATGGAAATGGGGTTAATCTATCAGTCCATACGCGGGCCATCTTCATGTTATACATATAGTTCACAGTTCGCCGAATCACTGCCAATAACTCATTTATCGCTATCTAACTCTTAACGTAATCTTACATCTATGTTATCCAATATATATTCACTAATAGATGCAATACCAGCAACAATTTAAAGCATGTATGAATATCTTGTTCTTTCATATTAGCCATTTTCGCATCCTGATATATTGTGGTCATAGCGGATGCTGACGGCGGCAGTAGCGGCAGATGTTGACGGCGGCAGCAGCAGAAGCTGACGGCGGCAGCAGCAACAGAAGTAGACGGCAGCAGCAGCAGCAGCAGCAGCTGACGGCAGTTGCAGCAGAAGCTGACGGCGGCAGTAGCAGCAGCGTTCTCATCAGCAGGTCGTGGAGTCGCCGGAGCGCTTTTAGCATAATGAGATCCCCGGGATAATGGTGTATAAACACGGTGAGAAGAGCCCAGCCAGCCCATCATCGCCACGTTATAGGGCAAACCTCCACACTTTTCCTCGCTCCGTGTTCCCCTTCTACAGTGATGAGGCAATAGTCTTCTGCATCCTCATACTGGCTTTGTTCGCTGAACAATGTGCTCTAGTTGCTCCGCCAGTGCCGAGATGAGACAATAGTCTCCTACATTTTGTTCTCTGTAGTATGTACAGTTTGTTCAGTCTCACTTTTGACTGGGACTTGCCAGAAGTATTACAATACCTACCAAGAGTCTGCGAGCGTATATTGCTTATCTGCTTATGATTCAATTATTTTTTACCAGATGCAGTTGTAATGTTATTAGACCTATCAAGTGAAGCTGTTCCATGCAGGCGGTGTCCCTCACGTGTGTCCTGGTTCATGACCAGACAAGTGAAGCTGTTCCATGCAGGCGGTGTCCCTCACGTGTGTCCTGGTGCAAGACCAGACAAGTGAAGCTGTTTGGTCATAGTCATAGTCACAAAGACAGTGATAAGCTCTTCTTATCTACTTATCTTCCAGGTTTATCCCACTGTACTATTTTTCTTATTTTAGCTTCTGGATCGTCTTTGATGAACGATCACTCCTTCTGTATAATGTTTTCCAAAACAGCACCAGAAGGCGAACACACTAGTGTACATTGTTTGCCCTATGATCGGAGTAAGTCCCTGATAATTTTTGGCTGTAAAGAAAAGGAGATAACATCTAGGTCAGAAAGAGCTGTAGAAGAAGCAAAAGTAGTAGATAAAATTGTTAGCCTCGTGGAAGGTCTTACTACCATAGAGAATGTGTGCGACTACAGGAGAATAGGCAGATATGTAAAAGGGAAGATCGACCTTTGATCACCCTAAATGGTGCCAAACAGATGGAAGAAGTTCTAAGGAATGCTAGAAAATTACAAAGTGATGAGGATGGGAAAGTGTGGTCGTTAAGACGAGATCTTTCAAAAGAAGATAGAGAGAAGCTGAAACTAAACCTCGCCGAGGCAAAACGTTTAAATGAGAGCAGGAATGAAGAAGAAATCAATTCTTTTTTCTACAAAGTGATAGGAGTAGGCAGACCAGTAAAGTGGTATATAAAGGCAAACCAACAAAATCATTAGAGAGAGGGGTGTGAAAAATAAGAAGAGGGTGAACAAGTTACTGAAGATTGTATACACCAACATAGATGGAGTAAGATCGAAGATACTGGAGTTAAGTGATGTAATACAGCTGCAGACACCAACATTGTTGCACTCACGTAGACAAAACTTGGAGATGATATTTTAAACGAGGTCATATTCCCAAGGGTACTCAATTTGGAGACGGGACAGAAAAATTAGGAAATGCGGTGGCGTTGCTGTGCTGTTGAAAGAACACCTAAGGTGAACGAAAATGACTGCCAATCCACAAGAAGTTGACATAATAGCACTAGAGATCTGCCATGAAGATGATAAACTAGTGATCATAAATGCATATAGTCCACTGCCAAGCAGCACATGGTCCAAGAGGAGCTAGATAGTAAACGAGAAGGTCTTATAACAATAATGAGAGAGATCATAGCAAGAGCGGATAACAATAGATCACGACTGTTGATAGTCGGCAACTTCAACTTGAATACATAGACTGGGAAGCATATGAAGCTAAAACAGAAGATTTTGGACCTGTAAATTTGTGACCTCATCCTGGAACATTCTTGTATCAACATTTAAACAAGCTACGAGGATGAGGGAAGGGGACTTTCCCTCCATGCTAGATTTTATATTTACCAGGAAGGAGGAAGAAATATTTGACATTCAGTACCTTCCTCCCTTGGGTAAAATTGACCAAGTCCTTTTGGGATAAAGTATGCAATGCGTTTATAATCTGGAAGAAAATAGAAGGTTGAAGCAATTGAAAAACTGGCTTTAGGAGAGGACAGCAACGACAAGGTCAAAAACTTGTTGTTGCTTGTTGCTTCCAACGTACATACATCTCATTCACTTCCTTGCCTAGCAACAAGTCTAGGCAAGGAAGACTTGTTGCTTCCAACAAGCAACAAATGAAGCTGTTGCTTCACTTGTTGCT
>WNGS01002832.1:53245-69699 GCA_020271785.1 Procambarus virginalis | reverse complement strand
TGTTGCAACTTGCGCTGGGGCTTGTAAGAGCTGATCATCTCTATGATTAATACCCTACGTAGTGCAATCCTCTATTATCGGGATTTACATCGCCATTCTCCAGTCGACCGGGTAGCTGACATCATCGAGGATCAGCTGTAATTGAAACGTGTAACGTGTGACTGTATAGTAGATGTACAACCCGGTATTATTGTAGTGTACACATTTAACAGTATTTTGTTGCCGCTGGAGGCAGCTAGTTTATTGTGCACCCCATACTTATCCTGTGAGCGGTAGTGCAAAAAGCATTACAGAGGGCACAAAAGGTCTTTATCAGACCTCATCTTAGATTATTACATAAACAATTTCATATATCCTTCACACCTTACAGTTACAATGTCAGCTAGTTACAGAGAAAGGGCTATTTGAAGAGCAATACATTTACATTATGTCATTATACATTAATGGTAGGTCTTATCACTAATACATAAAAGTTTGACCAATGGAGATAGTCATAGGGTAGCTTCTGTTTATTATTAGTCTTCACAATACACTACTTGTTTCTTCATCTCATATGTCGTTTATCTACTGGAAGCGAATTATAAATACAGTGCAAGGATTTCAGGTAATTTATCCATGGTAATAAGATAGGTGGCCATATCATACAGAGTGAGCTTAGATTTATCTCTAAATGGCTCAATTTTACTACAATCCAAGATATAGTGTTCGAGTGTGTGTCCCTGTCTTTGTCCACACACTTTACACTTTACTTCATCTAGATCCCTATACAAGCCGAACTGCCAGAGATACTTGTAGCCAAGTCTTATACGAGCTGTGACAACATCTGTTAGTCTACTGACTTTGTTACTTGCCCCATACACATGTTTTACTTCACACATTTCATTGTGATGAACAATGGACCTGCTAGTTCCAGTTTGCACAGTTGTACTTTCTTCAAATCCATCCAGGAGTTCTTGTCTAAGGACACTTTTAAGGGACCTATTTGATAACTCAAGATTCCGTTCAATACCGTCTTTATTTACTGCAGCCTTAGCAAGGGCGTCAACTTTGTCATGTTCCTGTAGGCCAATGTGAGAAGGAATCCACAACATTTTTATATTTACCCTCTTGCTACGTATTCTTATATATCTCAACCCGTCCTTGCAAATGCGTATAGTCAATATTGACTTATTAAATACGTGCATAGGTGACATACTAAACATAATAGATACCCTTAAAAAGCTTCATAGAAAACACCGACCTTACCTAACCTTGTTAGAATGTTAAGATAAGCATCTTATAGCTTCGTAATTACAATTGTTACTTAACCTATTATAGGTATAGGTTAAGTAATAATTGTAATTACGAAGCAATAAGATGCTTATCTTAACATACTAACAAGGTTAGGTAAGGTTGGTGTTTTCTATGAAGCTTTTTAAGGGTATCTATTATGTTTAGTATATCACCTATGCACGTATTTAATAAGTCAATATTGACCATACGAATTTGCGAGGACGGGTTGTATATCTACATCTAGCTTCCAAGACAAGCACGTTATTACTTGATTGCAAATTGTTTATTGCTCGTAGTGAGGAAAGGGAGTCGGAAATAATTAAGCTGTCTACTTCAGTGTTACGGTAATTGTTAATTACCCAATCTCGGATTTATCGGAGTTGCTCGCAACGAGAGCTCTGTGTCGGAGTCCAAACAGATTTTTTTTTACAAACACACGCAAACCAAGAAACAAAAAAAAAACAAAAAAAATACAGAACACGCAGGAACCGGAAAACAAATCCCCCCGACTCTAGCACACACATGTAAACCCACCCCAAACCCACGCACCCAAGCGCGTGCAACACCACAACACACAAGAGTCAAACAGGAGGATATTTCTTAGGGTACGTAAACAGGAGGATATTTCTTAGGGTATGTAAACAGGAAGATATTTCTTAGGGTACATATCTCCGCTTATAAGCCTCCCATATCAAATACTCCTGGTCAGTAGGGGCACGGCCCTCACGATACCGTGGGTATCGTGAGGGCCATATACTCAGGGACCACCACATCCGGCGGAGGCGGTCGCCTCCAAGCACAGGACACCGAAGATGAAGAACCCGACACGGGAGGCAGGGACACCGCCGCCGAGGAAGCAGGAGATACAGGAACAGCAGGCGGAGGCCGCCCTTTAGGGCACATACTAGGGCGCGCACGTCGTTCTACATCGGGCACCGCACCGAACCCCGCGGAGGGTGGCTCCGCAGGCGCCCCAAGGCCCCCGCCACCTGGAACAGGAGCAGAATCCCCTCCGACAACACGACGAGGTTGCGGTCACTAGGGGCAACCGTCCACTGAGGAGAGCCACCAGCAGGGGGCACAGTGTCCAACACAGAAGGCACCACAGGAGGCATCACAACGTCGCCCACAGCATCATCATCCAACGCATCACGCTCCTCTGCCCACGTCCGGCGAGGTGACATATCCCGAGCCGAACGACGGTGCTTAGAAATAGGCCGTTGATCGTCGAAACTATCACCCCCTGCAAGCGGTGCCCCAGAAGAACCAGCGGCAAGCGGCCCCAAAGCTGGGGTAGCACGATCACGCAGAACAGCAGCCTCAACGACGCGGGGCAAAAAGCCACCACCATCCAAGGAGACCGGATTCGGAGAAGGAAGAGACACAGCAGGCGGAAGGTAGACTATCACACGTGAGGTATCCAGCGATGGCGACGGTACCGGCAGAGGAGAAGAAGCACATGATAATGAGGAAACTATCAGAGGCAACGAGGCAAAGGGCGTGGGCGGAGTCACACACACCACCGCCCTGCCAGCCCCGGGAAGCACACGTCCTTCTGCAGGAGGTGCAGGCACCACCCCTCCAGCATCATCCAATGCCACCACGGAAGCAACTGGATGCGGATGCACCGCTGCATCCACCGAACAGCGAAGGTCCGAAGCAGGTGCCCCTAGGTCCTCAGAGCTTACCGGTGGGGCAGACGGAGCGACAGCTGGAACCGCTGCAGGAACCACACCAGGCACCTGCATAGAGCGAGGATCCGCCGGGGAATCCCCACACACAGACCAGCGGGGAAAGTCATCTTCCAGGAAAACTGAAGGGGCCTCAGCACGAGGAGCGTCGCAGCCGGCCGCCACGTGGCCCTCAGCACCACACCGGAAACCAGGTGCATGTTTGACCCTGATAAAATACCCGCAGAGAGAGCCCACAAAACGAAACCATGGAAGGAATAGGGCTCGTGACCCGCATAACGAGCATACGAGCACCCAGACAGACCCCATTCAGCCGACCCGCACTCAAAGTGGTGAACCGGTGCTTCACCACTGCACCAAACCGCGTAAACACCGACAAGAGCTCCGCCTCGGGGAAGGTCACAGGCACCCCGTGAACACTCACAAAAGTCAAGGGCCTCCAGGGATCCGAGATCTCCACAGTCACAGCCGAAGCAAGAAGAGGAAGCGAGCGTGCATCCCAGCATTCCACAAACTCTTGGTAAAGAAGCGACGTGGCAAATGACACCGCCACACGGGTAGGCAATATCTTTTCTAGCCCCAGAAGATCAGAGACGTTGACACGGAGCACGTCCAGGAGAGCAATCTCCACAATGGGCCCGTCCACTGCACCAGAAAATTCCAGCCGTACAGTATCCACCCTTCGAACACAGCTACCACCGGCCACCTCCATACCGCCAGCCGGAGCCCTGGCAAAGCGGGCGCTTCACACCTCCAACAACCAACCACCATGCAGCAACGGCCGACGACGACTCAGTCCAAACAGATTATGGGAGTGTTAATCTGTCTGGTGACAGCAGCCTTACCTCCCTTGACCTGTCACTAGTGAGAGTGACAGGTGACGTGTTGTGTGTGTGAACAATTTATTATAAACACATTTGAGTCCTAGGCTGTTAATATATTTTGCAGTGTACTGTATTGTTGTTTGATCATTAATGTCTGTGTGACACTATGTTTCTATCTCTTTACAGAGATCCAGTATTTTGAGTAAGTCATTGTGATTATAGTGATTATTTTGGCCTCTGTGACAAGTATTGTTTCTCATTATTATGTGATCTGTTTTGTCTCAATATTAAATATACAAATATTTCATATTTGTATGTTTATTGTGTGTGTATTGTGCGGTGATGGATTGCAGATCAAATCCTGATGGATCTGATCTGCAACCAGGTTATAATATCATAAAATGTAGAGGTGTATTCCCTTGTATTATATGTGAATGCTTTGTATATGTTCTGTTTTGTTATTAAATCTGTGTAGTTAACAGGTGTTTGCCCTTGTCCTAGTGAGGCTTCCCAGAAAGTAGAAAAGAGAGACAGAGAAAGAACCAAGAACCATATCTGTGGACAGGGTAGTGCAGAGTAATATTTCAGAAAAGGGGATTGAGATCATACCAAATAAGGAGAGAGTGGGGAGTCACGGCGGCACGAGTGGGTGTGTGCATGTGACAACAAGGTCAGTATTGGAGCCGCACCCTCCCTAAACGTGTGACGTTGAACCCCTCTCCAAATGCCAGAAGCGTCCAGGGTGATCTCCTGGTAAAAATAAGCACTCTATAGAGGTTTTGGTTTGGTGGGTTGTCCGGAAAGGACAATCTATCGACCCACAACACATTATTATGACCCACAGCGTAATACCTCTCCTCTCCCCCACCCCCCTAATCCCTCCTTTCTCACTCACCCTCCCCCCCCCAAACCCTCCTTTCTCCCCCCAAACCCTTCCTCCCAAACCCCCCTCTTCTCCCCATCCCCCCAAGCCCTCCCTTCTCCCCCACCCCTCCAAGCCCTCACTTCGCCCCTACCCTCTCCAAACCAGATCCTCCCAGCCTACCCAAAACTTAGGTCCCACTCACTCTCAGCTCCCTTTATAACCCAAAACCCTCCTTCCCCCTCCCCATCCCAGACCCTCCATGTTTACATACTCCAGTGGAATCAACAGAAACTGTGGATGGACAGAAAAGAGTCAGCTTCAAGGTGATCTACACTAACATAAATGGGATTACAAGCAAGGCGAGTGAACTTAGGGAAAGGGCACAAGAAGTAAACCCAGATGTAATTGGAATCATGGAAACAAAACTGTGAGGAACCATAACAAACGCAGTGTTCCCCCAGGATTTCACTGTATTAAGGAGGATAGGGGAGGAAGTGGAGTGGCCCAACTCATGAGAAAGGAATGGAGTTTCAAGGAGATGGTTATCCCAGGCTGTGAAGGGTTTAGAGACTACATAACAGGCACCATGACGATGGGAGGACCTAGAGTAATAGACGCAGTGATATATAACCCTCCACCAAATGACAGAAGACCCAGGCAAGAGTATGACAGAAACAACATGGCAGTTTATAACATAATTAAGAGGGCAGCCTCTGCTACCTGTAGAATCGATCCCATCTGCTCATCATGGGGGACTTCAATCACGGAAGGATAGGCTGAGAGAACAAGGAACCTCACGGAGGAGAGGATACATGGAGAGCCAAACTATTAGAGGTGGCGACAAGAAACTTTCTAAACCAACATGTCAGGGAACCCTCTAGGATGAGGGGGAAACGATGAACCAGTGAGACTCGACCTAGTCTTCACTCTGAATCAATCCAACGTAAGGGAAATTGACTTCGAGGCCCAAGTAGGAATGAGCATCATAGTGTACTGACGTTTGAGTATCCGGTCGAAGAAGGGCTAAAGTACTCCAGAATGGGAACTGAAAGCAAAAGCTAGAATTCCATAAGGGAAATTACGAGAAGATAAGAAAATACCTAACGAATATAACAAGGGAATCAGAGCTAAGGGAAAGACGGCCCAAGACATGATGGAATACATCACACAGACGTGCAAGGAGGTAGCAGAAAAGTTTATCCCGGCCCAAAAAGTAAAAAATTAAATGCAGATGAGAAACCCATGGTTTAATTAGAGATGTAAGCTAGCTAAGCAACAAAGTAAAAGAGCATGGAGAAACTATAGTAATAACAGGACACTTGAGAGCAGAGAAGGTTACCAGAGAACCAGGAATGAATACGTCAGAGTGAGAAGAGAGGCAGATGAGCAATATGAAAACGACATAGCAAGCAAAGCTAAGACCCAACCCAAATTGCTGCACAGCCACATCAGGAGAAAGACAACAGTGAAGGAACAGGTAATGAAACTGAGGATAGGGGCAGACAGATTCACTACAAACGACAAAGAAGTGTGCGAGGAATTCAAGAAGTCTTCACATTAGAGCAAGGAGAAGTTCCAGAGATAAGAGAAGGAATAATTAACCAGGCGCTACTAGAGGAATTTGAATTTACCAGTGGGGATGTAAGGAAGCTTTTGCTAGAGTTGGATGTGACAAAGGCACATGGCCCAGATGGAATATCGCCATAGATACTAAAGGAAAGAGTAGAAGCACTGTGCTTGCCACTCTCCATGGTGTATTATAAATCACTGGTAACAGGAGAGCTGCCAGAAATTTGGAAGGCGGCAAACGTAGTCCCGATATACAAGAAGGGGGGATAGACAGGAGGCACTGAACTACAGGGCAGTGTCCCTAACTTGCATACCATGCAAGCTAATGGAGAAAATTGTGGGAAAAAAGCTAGTCGAACATCTGGAGCGAAGGAGCTTTGTGTCACAACACCAGCATGGTTTCAGGGATGACAAGTTATGCCTCACAGGATTAATTAAATTCTACGATCAGGCAACAAAAATCAGACAAGAAATAGAGGGGTGGGCAGACTGCATATTTTTGGATTGCCAGAAAACCTTTGACACAGTGCCACACCAGAGACTAGTGCGAAAGCTGGAGATGCAGGCAGGAGTGAAAGGGAAGGTACTCCATTGGATAAGGGAGTACCAGAAGACAGCGAGTCACTGTGCAGGGTGAGGTCTCGGATTGGCGAGACGTCACCAGTGGGGTCCCGTAGCTTTCAGTCCTTGGACTCATACTGTTTTTATATATGTAAATAATCTTCCAGATGGTGTAGAATCATTCCTCTCATTGTTTGCTGATGATGTAAAAATTATGAGGATGAAAAAAATTAAGAAAAATAAAGACGGAGGAAGACAGTATGAGACTATAAGATGACCTAGACAGACTGCATGAATGGTCCAACAAATGGCTATTAAAGTTCAACCCGAGTAAATGTAAGGTAATGAAACTAGGCAGCAGAAATAGGAGGCCAAACACAGGATACAGAATGGGAGTTGAAGTCCTTCATGAAACGGACAGAGAGAAGGATCTAGGAGTTGATATCACACCAACCTTGTCTCCTGAAGCCCACATAAAAAAAATAACATCTGCGGCGTATGCAATGCTGGCTAACATTAGAACTGCCTTCAGGAACCTGTGTAAGGAATCATTCAGAACCTTGTATACCACATATGTAAGACCAATCCTGGCGTATGCGGCCCCAGCATGGAGCCCGTACCTTGTCAAGCACAATACGAAGCTTGAAAAAGTTCAGAGATATGCCACTATGCTAGTCCCAGAACTAAGAGGCATGCGTTCGAAGAAAGGCTGCGAGAAATTCACCTCACGACACTAGAAGACAGAAGAGTACGGGAGACATGATTACTACCTACAAAATTCTCAGAGGAATTGACAGGGTAGATAAAGATAAATGTTTAACATGGGTGGTACGAGAACAAGGGGAAGCAGGTGGAAACCGAGTACCCAAATGAGCCACAGGGACGTTAGAAAGAATTTTTTTCAATGTCATAGAAGTTAACAAATGGAATGCATTTGGCAGTGATGTGGTAGAGGCTGACTCCATACACAGTTCAAATGTAGATATGATAGAGTCCTGTAGGCTCAGGAATCTGTACATCAGTTGATTGACAGTTGAGAAGCGGGACCAAAGAGCGAACTCCCCGCAAGCACAATTAGGCGAGTACAGCTGGCAGCCACACCCCGTTATGCTGAAGGTACACAGCTCCCTCAGAGATAACATTACACAGCTGGCAGCCACACCCAGTTATGCTGGAGAAAGGCGAAGTTTGAACACAATTTTCCTCTTGTTCACTGAGAACATTACAGAGAACACTTTCTAGTACATTTCCTCCTATGAGACGTAAAGTATTTCAGGCAGGAAACAAGCGAGGCGTCTGTGAACGGTGGTTCCCGCCGCTAATGGCTCTATTCACATAATTCACACAATTGCATACATTTAAGCCTAAACATTCACATATTGTTGCTGGTACCGTGCAACAATATGTGTATTATTTAGCTTACGATGAATAGTGTTTTAATGAGTTTTTCTGTCCTTCGTGGTGAAGGTAGAGTGTTGCCTACAGTGTTGACGGTGGTGGAGGCGGTGTTGCCTACAGTATTGACGGTGGTGGAGGCGGTGTTGCCTACAGTATTGACGGTGGTGGAGGCGGTGTTGCCTACAGTGTTGACGATGGTGGAGGCGGTGTTGCCTACAGTGGTGACGGTGGTGGAGGCGGTGTTGCCTACAGTGTTGACGGTGGTGGAGGTGGAGTGTTGACGGAGGTGGAGTGTTGCCTACAGTGTTGACGGTGGTGGAGGTGGAGTGTTGCCTACAGTGTTGACGGTGGTGGAGGCGGTGTTGCCTACAGTGTTGACGGTGGTGGAGGTGGAGTGTTGCCTACAGTGTTGACGGTGGTGGAGGCGGTGTTGCCTACAGTGTTGACGGTGGTGGAGGCGGTGTTGCCTACAGTGTTGACGGTGGTGGAGGCGGTGTTGCCTACAGTTTGACGGTGGTGGAGGCGGTGTTGCCTACAGTGTGACGGTGGTGGAGGCGGTGTTGCCTACAGTGTTGACGGTGGTGGAGGCGGTGTTGCCTACAGTGGTGACGGTGGTGGAGGTGGAGTGTTGCCTACAGTGTTGACGGTGGTGGAGGCGGTGTTGCCTACAGTGTTGACGGTGGTGGAGGCGGTGTTGCCTACAGTGTTGACGGTGGTGGAGGTGGAGTGTTGCCTACAGTGTTGACGGTGGTGGAGTGTTGCCTACAGTGGTTGACGGTGGTGGAGGTGGAGTGTTGCCTACAGTGGTTGACGGTGGTGGAGGTGGAGTGTTGCCTACAGTGGTTGACGGTGGTGGAGTGTTGCCTACAGTGGTTGACGGTGGTGGAGGTGGAGTGTTGCCTACAGTGGTTGATGGAGGTGGAGGGTGCAATACTAAATAAACAATACTAAATAACACCATCACCAATATATTATCTATTTCTTATTACTACACATATGTACACAGTGTCTCTTTTGCACAGGACACTTAATATATCTGCAGTGGTTTTTTTCAAATCCGGTCCACTATATTCAAGTATACGTTGTCCACGTTCAATGGTAATCACGGCGAGTTCACTTACTCAACACGGGTCAGTCCCCACACCGTATCGGCACGAAGTCCAAATACCCTATGTCTGCTCTCCAGAAACACACTGGCAGAGGTCTTCAGCAACACGCTGACAGGGTCACATGTAATACATCCAGGGGTCTCCACTAACATCGTAGCAGAAGTCTGCTACACACTATAATCATCCAAAGTATAATCATAATCATCATCATCCAAAATATACAATTGATAGTCATCCAAAGAGAAGATGGAAATAATTCATTGGAAAGGACTGCCATTGTACAAGCAACATTTGCAGAAATACTGAGAAAAAGCTCTGAAGCCATGTCTACAGTGAAAGAGGTAGCTGGAAAGAAAACGATCAGTGGTAGCAGTTGGCATCAAAGAACAGGAAGGCTCCAGTAGGACAGAATGTAATGGTAAAGACGTGGCAGTGAATGAAATACTAAAAGAATTAAAGATGGAAGGGTCTGAACAAAGCATTGAGAAGGTTTGAGGTTAGACTGGTTCAACAAGGACAGAGACCGCCTGATAAAGATAGTGTTTGCAAATGAGAACACGAAGGAGAATATTTTTGCAAAGAAGAGCCAACTACAACATGAGAGTTGAATACAAAAATGTATTCCTCCAGAGGGACATAACAAGGGAGGAGAGAGCCATGGCGACAGAAGCAAGGAAGAAGCACAGAGTGAGAGGAGAAAACCAGGAAAACAGGCCCCACAACACAACATCCTCAGAGGTAAGGGGGAGGCAGGAGGGGGGGAACCCACAACCAGCACCCCAGCAACAGCAGAGGGGAGGGCAACACCACCACCCTCCTCTGCATAGCAACCCCCCCCCCTACCCCAAACCTTCCTGCCCCTTCAAAATCATCTCAAGATATTCAGCCCCCACTCAAATGCTCAGTCAACCCTCCATCCCCCCCTCACCCCATACCCACCCTCCCCCACCATGTCCCCCCTTACCCCATATCCTCCATGTCCCCTCCATTCTTACCCCTTACCCTCCCCTCCCTTGACCCCCAGCCCAATATCCTCGGAGACCATGTTAATCACCTCACAAATCTTCACACCTATGGAATAACTTCCTCCATCAGCAGAATGCTCATCAAGAAAGGGACATGAGAATGAACTAAAGAAAGTGAGCTTCAAGGCAATGTACATAACATAGATGGGATTACAAATAAAACAAGTGAGCTTGGAGAATGGGTACTGAGAGAAAACCTAGACATAATAGCACTGTCAGAAACAAAGCTAGCGAAAATTATAACAAATGCAGTGTTTCCTCAGGATTACATGTAGTGAAGAAAGAGAGAGAGAAGGAAGGGAGTAATGTAGCTCTACCGACAAGAAAAGGCTGGAGATTTGAGGAGATCTTATTCAGAACTTGAAGGTTTCAATGACTACGTTACAGGTACCATTGCAATTGGTGGACAAAGACTTATAGTAGTAGTCTTATATTTAACCCACCACCAAATGACAGACGTCCCAGACAGGAATGTGATAGAAACAATATGGCCATCATTAATATAATAGAGAGAGCAGCTTCTGTCACTAACAGGAACAGATCTGGACTACTTCCATGGGAGACCTCAACCACGGAAAGACATACTGGGAAAACAGAGACCCACATGGAGGACCAGACAAATGGAAATCTAAGCTGCTTGACGTAGCAACAAGAAACTTTCTTAGCCAACACATCAAGGGATCGACAAGAATGAGAGAAGATGAACCAGCCATGCTTGATCTGATATATACCCCGAGTCAGATATAAGGGAAGTTATAAGTTGGAAGCCCCCCCCCCTTGGGAATGAGTGATCACAGTGTATTGATCTTTGAGTACCTGGTAGAGCTAAGAATTATCTCCCAATAAAAGAACTAGAAAACAAAGGGCTGGCGTACTGAAAGGGAAATTATGAGGAAATGAGAAAATTCCTAAAGGATATACCATGGGACATGGAACTTAGAACTATGTCCGTACAAGATATGAGGGACTATGTCATCGTAAAATGGCAGGAGGCAGTAAACAGGTTAATCCCGACCCAAAAGAAAAAAAATCGAGAAGTGAAAGAAGAACCTGTGGTTTAATAGGGCATGTGTGAGAGCAAAGGAACTGAACGAAGAGGGCGTGGAGGAACTTCCAAAATAACAGAACACCAGAAAGCAGAGTGAGATACCAGGAACGAGTATGTTAGTGTGATAAGAGAAGCAGAAAAAGTATGAAAATGATATAGCAAATATAGCCAAGACCCAACCATAGCTACTCCACAGTCACATTAGGAGGAAAACAACAGTGAAAGAACAGAAGGTGATGAAACTTAGAAAGGGTGAGGACAGGTACACAGAAAATGATCAAGAGGTGTGTGAAGAACTCAAAAAAGAGGTTCCAGGAGGTTTTCACAGTAGAACGAGGTGAGGTCAATGCACTAGGAGAGGTAGCAGTAAACTTGGCGGCCCTTGGAAGGGTTCGAAATTACAAGAGATGACATCAAGAGACACCTGTTGGATCTGGACATGAGAAAGGCTGTTGGTCCAGACAGAATCTCACCATTGGTATTGAAAGTGTTTAGAGACACTTTGCTTGCCACTCTCGATAGTGTATAGTAGGTCACTGGAGATGGAGACCTATCAGAAATATGAAAGACGGCTCATGTAGTCCCAATATACAAAAAGGGTAACAGACAAGAGGCACTAAACTTCAGGTCAGTGTCCTTAACTTGCATACCATGCAAGGTGATAAAGATCGTGAGAAAATACCTAGTAACACATCTGGAGAGAAGGAACTTTGTGACACACCACCAACATTGGTTCAGGGAGGGTAAATTTTGCCTTACTGGCTTAACTGAATTCTACGATCAGGGGACAAATATTAAGCAAGAAAGAGAAGGATGGGCGGACTGCATTTTCTTGGACTGTCTGAAAGCTTTTGACACAGTACCCCATAAGAGGCTGAAACATAAGCTGGAGAAACAGGGAGGTGTAACTGGTAGGGTGCTCCAGTGGATAAGGCAGTGCCTAAACAATAGGAAGCAGAGAGTTACAGTGTGGGGTGAGACCTCACATTGGCATGAAGTCACCAGTAGAGTCCCACAGGGGTCGGTACTCGGACCTATCCTGTTTTGATATACATAAATAATCTCCCAGAGAGTATAGACTCATTCCTCTCAATGTTTGTTAACGAAGCCAAAATTATGAGAAGGATTACGACAGAGGAGGACTGCTTGAGGCTTCAAGAAGGCCTGGACAACCATTCCTTCAACTGAAGGAATGGTTGAACAAATGGATGTTAGAATTTAACCCAAGCAAATGTAATATAATGAAGATAGGTGTAGGGAGCAGGAGGCCACAAGGTATTATTTGGGAGATGAAATTCTTCAAGAGTCAGAGAGAAAGACTTGGGGGTGATATCATGCCTGTATCTGATAGCATGAGAGACCTGTCCCTGAACCCCATATCAGAGGATAACATCAGTGGCATATGCCAGGTTGGCAAAGGTAAGAACGACCTTTTAGAAACTTGTTAAAGGAATCATTCAGAACTTATATACCACATATGTCAGACCAGTCCTGGAGTATGCAGCTCCAGCATGAAGTCCATATTTAGTCCATAAGAATAAACTGGAAAAGGTTCAACAGTCTGCCACTAGACTAGTACCGAGGGGTGTGAGGTTCGAGGAGAGACTACGGGAATTAAACCTCACGTCACTGGGAGACAGAAGAGTTAGAGGGGGCATTATCACCACATACAAGATTCTCAAATGAATTGATAGGGTAGATAAGACAGGCTATTTAACACAAGGGACACACGCACTAGGGGGACACAGGTGGAAATTGAGTGCCCAACTGAGCCATTGAGACATTAGAATGAATTTTGTTAGTGTCAGAGTAGTAGACAAAGGGAATGTGTTAGGCAGTGATGTGGTGGAGGCAGACTCCACACACAGTTTCAAATGCAGATATGATAGAGCCCAATAGGCTCAGGAACTTGTCCATGAGTTGATTGACAGTTGAGAGGCAGGACCAAAGAGCCAGAGCTCAACTTCCCCCCCACAAGGTGAGTACAACTATGCGGGTACACTAGCAGCACTTCGCAGGTGACGACCAGTACTGTCGTCTTGTAACTCCTCTTGGCCAAATCTCGGGTATTTTGGTCCACACAATATCACTGCACAAGTAACTGCCAACACACTGGCTTCTACCGACGGCCGACACTTGTCTTCCCAAGAACAAGTTAAGAGTTCAGGACTGCCAAAGATGAACTACCTTCCACAGTTCAATAGACTCTCCATGTCAACACTGTGGACATAATTGTCATTAGCTAGACAGAATGTATACAAGGAGAACATTGAATTACATTCTTTCACCAGGAAACTGAAAATGTAATCTGATGCACAATCTAGATGGCGTTGATATCGTTTTCTTGACTCGCTAGAGGTCTTCATCACCGACCTCACCTCCTAACTGAGGTACGAACAGGAGCCTTTCACAGATGGTGCTGAACTTGCCACACCTGCGGCTGGAGATGGCGTTGTCCTCGTCACACCTAATGCCTTGGAGTTGGAATGCAGGTTCATAGATGGCGTCGATATCGCCACACCTCGCTCCATAGACAGCATTGATATCGTCACAGTTGCCTATGTGTTGTACTATAATGTTGAAGGTGGTGGAGGTGGAGTGTTGCAATATAATGTTTTCGGTGGTGGTGGATGTGGAGTGTTGCCTACAGTGTTGCACTATAATGTTGCCGGTGTTGGAGGTAGAGTGTTGCATACAGTGTTGACGGTGATTGTGGTGGAGTGTTGCCTAACAATGTTGCACTATAATGTTGCCGGTGTTGGAGGTAGAGTGTTGCATACAGTGTTGACGGTGATTGTGGTGGAGTGTTGCCTAACAATGTTGCACTATAATGTTGCCGGTGTTGGAGGTAGAGTGTTGCATACAGTGTTGATGGAGGATGCGTGTTGAGGACTGCCAATCCATATATAATGATCATACCAATGATCGTATAAATTTATAATACCATAATAATCGTATAATTTTTCGAAGTTTCCTTTCTGTCTTCTTGCTAGTTTACCTTCTGTCTTCTTTCTAGTCAACCTTCTGTCTTCTTGCTAGTTTACCTTTTGTCTTCTTTCTAGTTTCTCTCCTTGTCTTCTTGTTGTTTACCTTCTGTCTTCTTGCTTGTTTACCTTTTGTCTTCTTGCTTGTTTACCTTCTGTCTTCTTGCTTGTTTACCTTCTGTCTTCTTGCTTGTTTACCTTTTGTCTTCTTGCTTATTTACCTTCTGTCTTCTGCTTGTTTACCTTTTGTCTTCTTGCTTTCTTACCTTCTGTTTTCTTGCTTGTTTACCTTCTGTCTTCTTGTTTGTTTACCTTTTGTCTTCTTGCTGTTTACCTTCTGTCTTCTTGCTAGTTTACCTTTTGTCTTCTGCTAGTTTTCCATCCCTGAAGATATTCATTATTTTAGCTTCCTTAGCTAATATGTGCATACTGCTGATTATCTTCCCTCTGCTTCTGCTGGTTTACCTTGTCTGTGATTTGTTTGCTGCTAATATTACACACTGTGTTCCTGCTGATTCTCAAACTCCGTCATCTGTTGTTTACTTCTTCCTTAGAGATGCTAGTTTACCTCCTCTGCCCTTCTTGCTTGTTGCCATCTGTTCACTTCTGTAGTTTACATTGTCCGTGCTTCCTGATAGTTTACATTGTCCGTACCCCTGATAGTTTACTTTGTCCGTGCTCCTGATAGTTTACTTTGTCCGTGCCCCTGATAGTTTACTTAGTCCGTGCTCCCTGATAGTTTACTGTGTCCGTGCTTCCTGATAGTTTACTTAGTCCGTGCGCCATGATAGTTTACTTAGTCCGTGCTCCCTGATAGTTTACTTTGTCCGTGATCCCTGATAGTTTACTTAGTCCGTGCTCTTGATACTTTACTTAGTCCGTGCTCCCTGATAGTTTACTTTGTCCGTGCTTCCTGATAGTTTACTTAGTCCGTGCTCCATGATAGTTTACTTTGTCCGTGCTCCCTGAGAGTTTACCTAGTCTGTGCTCCCTGATAGTTTACTTGTCCGTGGCTTCCTGATAGTTTACTTAGTCCGTGCTCCCTGATAGTTTACTTTGCCTGCTTCCTGATAGTTTACTTAGTCCGTGCTCCATGATAGTTTACTTAGTCCGTGCTCCCTGATAGTTTAGTTAGTCTGTACTCCCTGAGAGTTTACTTAGTCTGTGCTCCCTGATAGTTTACTTAGTCTGTACTCCCTGAGAGTTTACTTAATCTGTGCTCCCTGATAGTTTACTTAGTCTGTGCTCCCTGATAGTTTACTTAGTCTGTACTCCTGATAGTTTACTTAGTCTGTGCTCCCTGATAGTTTACTTAGTCTGTACTCCCTGATAGTTTACTTAGTCTGTGCTCCCTAATAGTTTACTTAGTCCGTGCTTCCTGATAGTTTACATTATCCTTGCCCCTGATTGTTGACCTTGTCCTTGCTCCCTGATTGTTGACCTTGTCCTTGCTCCCTGATTGTTGATCTTGTCCTTGCTTCCTGAGTGTTGACCTTGTCCTTGCTCCCTGATTGTTGACCTGTTGTCTGTGCTCCCTGATTGTTGACCTTGTCCTTGCTCCCTGATTGTTGACCTTGTCTGTGCTCCCTGATTGTTGACCTTGTCCTTGCTCCCTGATTGTTGACCTTGTCCTTGCTCCCTGATTGTTGACCTTGTCCTTGCTCCCTGATTTGACCTTGTCCTTGCTCCCTGATTGCTGACCTTGTTCTTGCTCCCTGATTGTTGACCTTGTCCGTGCTCCCTGATTGTTGATCTTGTCCTTGCTTCCTGATTGTTGACCTTGTCCTTGCATCCTGATTGTTGACCTTGTCCGTGCTCCCTGATTGTTGACCTTGTCCGTGCTCCCTGATTGTTGACCTTGTCCGTGCTCCCTGATTGTTGACCTTGTCCGTACTCCCTGATTGTTGACCTTGTCCGTGCTCCCTGATTGTTGACCTTGTCCGTGCTCCCTGATTGTTGGCCTTGTCCTTGCTTCCTGATTGTTGACCTTGTCCGTGCATCCTGATAGTTTGCCTAGTATGTACTTGCTGCTAGTTTGTATGTTCTATGGTTCACTCATTTTTACATAATATGTTCTTCATGCTAGTTTACCTTCTGTCTGCTATTTA
>WNGS01002832.1:21648-38602 GCA_020271785.1 Procambarus virginalis | reverse complement strand
TCTCGCTATGCCCAAAGCTATACACACTTTTGGGAAATATTCACCACTTGATTGTCCCACAGATGACTGGACAATCATCCCCAATCAGACTTACAGATGACTCAAGTCTTAACACACAAGCCCATGTGATACACTGTCTTTCCACAAACTGTTTAATCAACAATCCAATGGGAATGTTGCACGTGACATCCACTGATGGGCGATCTGAACACTGCAGTTCTTAGTTCACAAACCATGGTGTGCCAGCGTCTCAGGAAACCGTCGTGTAATGTCGATAAACCTTCTTCCAGACCCCTTCAAAAACGGCTGCTCCACGAAAGTTTACCAAGGATCCGGTACTTAGCTTCGCATTCGTGGATACAGAAAGTACTGTACTTCTAGACATAGGAATGAGCGGCTTACCCTGAGCTCATAGGGATAGCAAGGTCCTCCTCTGGTGTCTGAAGCCCGAATGACGGCATCTGCCCCTTGAGGGGGGCAAACGTCGGGCGTCGTAAGTCATCCTCTCTTAGCCAATCAGCGTCATAGGCCCTTCCCGCCCAAACTAGGCTCTTTTCCCATTGGGGTTCCGGGCAACATGTCTTGCCGGCGAAATCGTAACTGGCGTCACCAGCACCCCTACCGTGCCCCACTGTTTGAGAGAGTAGTTGGGGGGCTGTTGTTGTTAGAGATTCAGCTACTCGGAACAAGTTCCAAGTAGCACGGGCTATGGTAACCCGTAACTTACCTGGCACAAAGGTTCATCTGCCACCAGACTAGTACCGAGCGAGAGGTAGTGAGCTCGAGGAGAGACTACGGAATTAAACCTCACTCGTACTGGGAGACAGAAGAGTTAGGGGGGACAGGTATCACCACATCAAGATTCTCAAGGTGAATCTGATAGGGTAGATAAGATAGTGTATTTAACACAAGGGACACACGCACTAGGGGACACAGGTGGAAATGAAGTGCCCAATGAGCCACAGAGACTATTAGAAATGAACTTTTTTAATGTGTCAGATGTGTTAGACAAATGGGAATGCTTAGGCAGTGATGTTGGTGGAGGCTAGACTCCATACACAGTTTCAAGATGTCAGACTATGATAGAGCCCAATAGGCTCAGGAACTGTCCATGTTGATTGACGTTGAGAGGCGGGACCAAAGAGCCAGAGCTCAACTCCCCCAGCACAAGGTGAGTACAAATAGGTGAGTACAGCCCGTAATTACCTGGCACAGGAGCGGGGTAAGTAACACGAGCTATGACGAGCCCGTAGTGGACTTACCTGGACAGGAGCGGTGCTGAGTTGGGGGCATTGTGGTCAACCCTTATAACAGTCTTGGGAGGGGAGTCCTCGTTTTCACTCCCGCCCCCCCCCCCCCCCCCCCCCTTTCCACTCTACAGCTAAAATTACCTCACTGGGTGAGGTAATTTTTACCTTGTAACACATTTACATGTTACTATCATTGTAACATTTTCACTATCCAAGGCCACTATCATTTTTAACATCTCCAATTCACAAGGTCCCTTCATAGTAACATCTTCACTTCACAAGGTCTCCTTCATAGTAACATCTTCACTTCACAATGTCTCCTCATTGTAACATCTTCACTTCACAAGGTACTCCTTCATAGTAACATCTTCACTTCACAGGTCTCTCTTCATAGTAACATCTTCACTGTAACATCTTATAACATCTAAACAAACAAAATTATTTTGAAGGGACACATTTATAAATACTTATAGATGTTATAACTAAAATTATCCCGGGGGGACATTGTAGTACTTTGTAGATAGAGAGACTTCCCCGTGTTCCTTGTTTCGGCAGTTCGAGTCTTCTACAGAGAACCGAGAAAACCAGTTTCTCAAAGGGTCTTCCACGTTAGGTGCACCAAAAGCTACCTCCCAAGATGACTTCCAAGGGGAAGAAATCCCTTGTGGTCTGGTCTGTGAAGCGAGTGATCGCCCACATGGAGACTCCAGATCTGCTCCTAAGCGTCGGAAGCTGGAAGAGGGATGGTGGGTACCAGAATGGGAGGAGAACCAGGCCATGTGGGACTAGGAAGTGTGGGTAGCTATAATGAACCGCCGCTCGTCATCCCCTGATATGGAGTGTTCAGTAAAGAAATATTGAGTTCCTTGTAATAAATATATGTAATCCTTATTTTTAGCCCCGAAAATAATCTTTATCATTGTAAAATCTACATACTCTCCATAACTTTAACATGATCACGTCATACGATCTCAATCACTCTAACATTTGAAAGCTTCATAGCTTTGAAATGCATATATATATTCAGAAAAATACAAATTCTAATGTTTTTCAGATATATTTAGCGTACAATTGGGCCATTGAAAAATACAGCACATAATAACTTATAACGACAAATAAATGATATTTAATTAAGTTCGCTGTCTGAATTTAGTATAGAAAATGTTTTATGTACAAAAATACATATGTACCTCCAGTACCTACAGTAAAATGTACCTACAGCTAAACATAATTGCAGTAATTTGACAAGTTTATGGATTAATAGCAAGGATGTTATTAAACAATTACACAAATTAAAGCTAAGTACCCAGGACCTGTGTATTAAGTACCCAGGACCTGAGTATTAAGTTCCCAGGACCTGAGTATTAAGTGCCCAGGACCTGTGTATTAAGTGCCCAGGACCTGTGTATTAAGTGCCCAGGACCTGAGTATTAAGTGCCCAGGACCTGTGTATTAAGTGCCCAGGACCTGAGTATTAAGTGCCCAGGACCTGAGTATTAAGTGCCCAGGACCTGAGTATTAAGTGCCCAGGACCTGTGTATTAAGTGCCCAGGACCTGAGTATTAAGTGCCCAGGACCTGTGTATTAAGTGCCCAGGACCTGTGTATTAAGTGCCCAGGACCTGAGTATTAAGTGCCCAGGACCTGAGTATTAAGTGCCAAGGACCTGAGTATTAAGTGCCCAGGACCTGAGTATTAAGTGCCCAGGACCTGAGTATTAAGTGCCAAGGACCTGAGTATTAAGTTCCCAGTACCTGAGTATTAAGTTCCCAGTACCTGAGTATTAAGTGCCCAGGACCTGAGTATTAAGTTCCCAGTACCTGAGTATTAAGTTCCCAGGACCTGAGTATTAAGTGCCCAGGACCTGAGTATTAAGTGCCAAGGACCTGAGTATTAAGTTCCCAGGACCTGAGTATTAAGTGCCAGGACCTGAGTATTAAGTTCCCAGGACCTGAGTATTAAGTTCCCAGGACCTGAGTATTAAGTGCCCAGGACCTGTGTATTAAGTGCCCAGGACCTGAGTATTAAGTTCCCAGGACCTGAGTATTAAGTTCCCAGGACCTGAGTATTAAGTTCCCAGGACCTGAGTATTAAGTGCTCAGGACCTGAGTATTAAGTTCCCAGGACCTAAGTATTAAGTGCTCAGGACCTGAGAATTATGCGCCCAGGACCTTAGTATTAAGTGCCCAGGATCTTAGTATTAAGTGCCCAGGACCTTAGTATTAAGTGCCCAGGACCTTAATATTAGATCCCCCAGGACCTTAGTATTAAGTGCCCAGAACCTGTGTATTAAGTGCCCAGGACCTGAGTATTAAGTGCCCAGAACCTGTGTATTAAGTGCCCAGGACCTGAGTATTAAGTGCCCAGGACCTTAGTATTAAGTGCCCAGGACCTGAGTATTAAGTGCCCAGAACCTGTGTATTAAGTGCCCAGGACCTGAGTATTAAGTGCCCAGGACCTTAGTATTAAGTGCCCAGGACCTGAGTATTAAGTGCCCAGGACCTGAGTATTAATTGCCCCGGACCTGAGTATTAATTGCCCGGACCTGAGTATTAAGTGCCCAGGACCTGAGTATTAAGTGCCCAGGACCTGAGTATTAAGTTCCCAGGACCTGAGTATTAAGTGCCCAGGACCTGAGTATTAAGTTCCCAGGACCTGAGTATTAAGTGCCCAGGACCTGAGTATTAAGTGGCTAGGACCTGAGTGTGAGAGACTGCTCTCTCAGTGCAAAAACCTATTGCTTGCATGGCAAGCACGATTATTTGCAGTAGGCAACTCCATTATTTCGCATCCAGAGTTGCCCGAGTTGGGGATCAAATCACCGGAACAACGAGAGGAGTGTAATGAGGTCACCAGTTGTGACCTAGGTCACCTGAGTATGCTGCAATGGATATTGCAGGACTCTGTTACCAGGAGTAAGGTACTACCCACCCAGTGAGGTAATTTTACCTGTAGAGTGGTGGGCGGGGGGGGGGGAGGGAGGGAAAACGAGCACTCTCCTCCCAAGACCGTTGAAGGCCTGCCCACAATTACCCCCCCCCCTCCCAACTCCCCTCTCAAACAGTGCGGCACTGTAGGTGTGCCAGTGACGCCAGTTACGATTTCGCCGGCAAGAACAGGTGCCGGAACCAATGGGAAAAGAGCCAAGTTTGGGTGGGACAGGCCTATGGCGCTGATTGGCTAAGAGAGAATGACGTCACGACGCCCAGGCGTTTGCCTCAAGAGGCAGGTGCTGGCATTCGGACTTCAGACACCATGGAGGACCTTGCTCTTCCTATGAGCTCAGGGTAAGCCGGTCATTCCTATGTCTAGAAGTAAGTAATTATCAAAAGAAGGCACCAGACCAGGAAGGCTATGTAGCACCATCAAATGTGCAGAATAATCAGAGGGCGCTAAATATCACCAAGGATGCTAATACGAGAACAAAAACGCATAAGGCGAACGATATCAAAAGTATCCGAGTCACCAAGAATTCTATCGAGGGACAGGTGACCGCGAGGGGCGGTTGGAAAGCAAGACATACGCTCGTCCTGGAAGTCAAGACATTCAACAAGGATATGCACGACCGTAAGAGGGACAATGCAATTAGGAGAATCAGGAGCAGGGCGGTGCTCCATCAAGTGACCATGAGTTAAGCGAGTATGGCCAGTATGCAACCTTGCTAGAGCCGTTTCCCATCGCTGGTTATGGTGGGAGGAGTGCAGCCACGAGGACACTCAACTTTTTAAGAGTACGTAGTTTGTTACCAGTAACAAGCCTGCCAATGGGTAAGGATGGAGGAATGGATAACAGGGTAAAAGTCAGAATAAGGAATACCTTTACAAGAGATGGGACAAGAGAGGACAGCTTCCCTGGCGGCAACATCCACACGCTCATTTAAAGAGACACTAGTATGGCTGGGAACTCAACAAAACTCAACCAACTTAAATTTACTGTGAATAAGAAACAGCCTATGTTGGATCTCGACAACCAATGCATGAACTGGATTAAAGGACCCGAGAGCCATGAGGGCACTACGAGAGTCAACAACAACTTCAAAGAAAAATTGACAACGAGAAAACAGGAGACGAAGAGCATAGAGAATAGCATAAAGCTTCACTGTGAAGATACTAGTCTCCAGAGGTAAGCGACACATATAAGTGCAATCAGGAAAAACAACAGAGTAGCCAACACCATCCGCAGATTTAGACCCATCGGTGAAGACGGAAACGGAGCGGGAGTGAGAAGAAAAGTGCTCAAGGAAAGGCGTTTTAGAACTGTAGGAGGGGTAAAAGCTTTAGTGATGCGGGGCAAGGATGTACAAAACTGCGGAAGAGGTGATGCGGGGCAAGGATGTACAAAACTGCGGAAGAGGGACTCTCTAGAGGGGCAAAGAAGGAACAACATGCGGAGAAATATTTGAAATACGAACGGAAAGAGAATCCTGTAAGCGAGATAACCGGACAGAAAGAGGGAAGTGGTGAAGAGGAACAGGAACCGCAGGAGGAGTAAATGTTAAAGCAGGACAGAGGCAAGAGGAAGGATGTTGCAAGGACCGCGCAAGATAGCAAATACAGTAGCGATCACGGCGGTCCTGGAGAGACAGGAAGCCAGTGTCAACATACAAGCTGAGGATGGGAGTCGAACGAAAGGCTCCAGCACTGAGGCACAACTCAGTATGGTGCAATGCATCAAGACGGCAAAGAGTGGAAGGAGAAGCAGACGAGTAAGAAGAGCAACCATAATCGAGCTTAGACAGGATGAGAGAGGAATGTAAAGCAAGGAGAGTGCGCCTATCCACTCCCCAAGAAGTATGGGACACTACCCGAAGGAGGGTAAGGGCCTTAGAGCACTCATCACTGAGGTAAGAGATATGGGGAGACCAAGACAAACGAGTGTCAAAGAGTAACCCCAAAAGCTTTGTGGAATCTTTGTACTCAAGGGGATGACCATAATGTGACAAAGAGGGACGAAGAACGACCCGTTTCCGAGTAAAAGTCATGGCACAAGTCTTAGTAGTAGAGAACTTGAAGCCATGATCGGTGGCCCAAGACAACACGGCATCAATCGCAAGTTGAAGCCGGCGTTGAAGGAGAGGCGAATCATCACCCTGACAGCAAAGGGTAAGATCATCGACATAGAGAGCGGAGAAGACGCCTGAAGGATGAGAGGAAAGAAGATCATTGAGGGCAACCAGAAAAAGAGTAGTGCTCAGAACACTACCCTGGGGCACACCTTCGTATTGCTGAAACGAGGCAGAGAGAGCGGTACCAAGCCTCACCCGAAAGGAACGACGAGAGAGGAAACTGCAGAGAAAGAGAGGGAGATGACAACGAAGGCCAAAAGAGTGAAGCTGGGATAGAATATGATATCGCCAAGTGGTGTCGTAAGCCTTTTCCAGGTCAAAAAGGACGGCAACAACGGAGGTCTTAGCAGCAAAAATAGAACAAATAGAGACCCCCAAGTTCACCAGGACATCTGTTGTGCTGCGGCACTTGCGGAAACCAAATTGAGAAGGGGAGAGGAGGTGATGGTGTTCCAAGAACCACATCAGACGAACGTTAACCATACGTTCAAAGAGTTTGCAAACACAACTTGTGAGGGCAATAGGGCGAAAGTCCTTAGGGGATGTTCCGAGAGACCCTGGTTTGCAAACAGGGAGGACAACGGCATCGAGCCAGTCCTCAGGGACTGACGACGACTCCCAGATCCGATTATACAGACTCAGTAAATACTGAGACGTGCACAGAGGGAGATGGCGAAACATCTCATAATTAATGCCATCGGAGCACGCCGCCATAAAATTGCAGAGGGCCAGGGCAGACCAAAGTTCAGAGAGAGAGAAGGGATCGTTGTAGAGAAGGCAAAGACGAGTACAGAAATCCAAAGGACAAGATTCAAGGACAGGTTTACGGAGAAGGAAAGATTGGGGAAGATGAAAACCAGAGCTAACAGAAGAAAAGTGGGAACCCAGTTTGGAGCGACCTGCAACGGGTCCGCCACAAGAGTACCACGGAGGTGAAGGACTAGCGAAACATCCGGAACGAACTTACCCGCTATCTTGCGGATACGCATCCAGATCTGCGGCAGAGGAGTTTCGGAAGTAATGGTGGAGACGTAAGATGCCCAACATTCACGTTTAGCCGCACGGTGGCCTGCACTCGCCTTCCAAAAGAAAAGAAAAGAATCGGCCGTCTGCCAACGGCAGTGTCTCTTCCAGACTGCACGCTTACAGCAGACAGGCCGAGCACAGTCTGCATTCCATCAGAGAACGCACTTCCGTGGACCCCAAAAGGAAGAGAGAGGAATGGAGCGGATGGCAACATCGAAGACGGTGTCATGAAAAAGGAGGAGAGAACGAGGAAGAGGCAGAAGGCAGAGGTCAGAGAGAGCAGCACTGAGGGTAAATAGGTTCCACTCTGCCTTAGCAAACTGCCACCTAGGGAAGGAGAGGGGAGGGTGAAAAGAGAAAAAGGTAACAAGGATGGTGAAATGGTCACTGACATGGAAGTCATCAAGAATCTGCCACGTGAAATCCAAGTGAAGAGAAGACGAGCAAAGAGAAAGATCAAGACAGGAAAGGGTGCAAGTCCGAGAGTGTAAATGCGTGTGCTCACCAGAATTCAGAAGAGACATGGAAGACGAAAGTATAAACGGCTCAAGAAGACGACCTTGGGTGTTCGTCAGAACATCATCCCAAAGGGAATGACGACAATTGAAATCACCTAGCAGGAGCGCAGGCTCCGGCAAGGAGTCCAGAAGGTGTTTCAGATCGGGAAGAGAAAGCGGGATACTCGGGGGGAGATAAATGGAACAAACGGTGTACCATTTCCTCACAAAGATACGAGCAGCAGAACAATGGAGAGGGGAAGGAAAAAGTAATTGGACAAAGGGAACATCCGAGCGAATCAAGTGAGCAGAAGAGTTAGGAGCCCCAGCAATAGCTGGGGAGGGGGGGGGAGAAAGGAATAGCCACGAAAGCGACCAGGACGAGCACCAAGCATCGGCTCCTGGAGAAAGACACAAAGGGACGAAAACCGCGAAATCAGAAGTTGGAGTTCAAGGAAATTGGCGTAATAACCCCGAACGTTCCATTGAAAAATAAACATCGACGAGAAGAGAAAGGACAACAACAGAGAAAAAGGAAGAAACAAAAGAGGAACATAGCACGTTAAAGAAGATCAGGGGGCAGCAACGTCAGGATTAGGGGGCATGGGTAAACTGAGCGAAGACGGAGGGAAGGAAGCGGGAGAACAGACCAGAGGCGGACGGGCGGGGTCCGGAGTAAGAGGAGACAATCGAGAGGAGCACTCAAGGACAGCAGCAGGAAGAGGAGCAGTAGAAAGAGGGGAGCACACCTCAGCAAGGGCAGCAACCGAGAGGGAAGCAGGGGCCAAAGAAACCTCCATAGCAGGAACAGGGGGCGCAACCACCGAAATAGGAGGGGAAGGAGCAAGAGAGTCGGAAGTAGGGGCCGAGGAAGAAAGCGAAGCCTTCTTACCCGCTGGGGAGGAGGAAGGAGAAGAGCCAGGCTTACGCTTCTGACTCAAAGAGACAGGTGTCCCAGCAACTATGTACTGGGCAACGGTGTGAAATTTTTTCTACGCCTTTTCTAGAGGCCGAGCGGACAGCATGCTGGACATGTGATCCTGTGGTCCCGGGTTCAACCCGGCCGCCGGCGAGAAACGATGGGCAGAGTTTCTTTCACCCTATGCCCCTGTTACCTAGCAGTAAATAGGTACCTGGGAGTTAGTCAGCTGTCACGGGCTGCTTCCTGGGGTGGAGACCTGGTCGAGGACCGGGCCCCTGGGACACTAAAGCCCCAAAATCAACTCAAGATAACCAACTCAAGAAGATAATACCTACCTCCCTTACGAGGTGGACCTCAAGCATAAAGAACTGCATACTACAGATATTTCTACTCTAAGCATGAGACCAACAGAAAACCTGAATCTCAAAAAAACAAATTCTCTCTTATATTACATTACACTTGACTCCTTGCAAGTATTCAGTGAGTAATTCCTAATTAAGGTCAAACGGACCACTAATTACATCCCAATTGAGTTACATTAACTGAGCCTACCCTAACTTGGTAGCTTCTCAACAGTCTGTGTCAAAATTGACTTTAATGAGTGTTAATTACCCTAATTAACCCTGTACAATTAATTAACTGTCCCCAGGACCGATAATTAATCATACATAAATACGTCTCACTCCGCACTGCCGAAGCAGGTCTCATCAAACACTGTGAATTCACGGATGAGGTGTTAATTACTCCCCTAATTAACAAGAATGCATCTTAATCCTCTGTCACCAGATAGGATATGATTAATATAACAAGTTATGCTAGCTCCATGACCTCGCTTTACCGAGTCATCTGAGTCCTCAAGACTCCAGATGTTAATTACTCCACTAATTAACATGAGCCACTAATTGCTATACCTCCGAAAGGTAATTAGTCTCGAGCAAATTACGTTAACACAATTACTGACAGACTCTGACAGATCCTCTCCCACTATGTGAATTCATGATGAGAATGCTAATTACATAATTAGCTAGAGTGGTCAATTAGTTGTCACACGGACAATTAATGGCACCCAAAACGTATTTCAACAAGCTCAACACTGTTCTCCTATAACAGCTCTCACTCTTCTCCAATAGCAACAGGTGGACCCATTGTGCGATAAACACCATCAATACATTCGATATAACAAACACAGTCACTGAGAAGGGTGTCGACGAAATACATACACAGACTTTGTTATGCAAGCCCCTTGGGAATCTCCGCCAGCAGACTTTAAGATTATGGTTCTTGTAGGAAAAAGAACCAGACAAATCCTCTTCTGCTACGTAACATTGCACAAATGCATATAGAATCAAACATGGCATCCGACAGCTTCACTTACTTCACAGATGGATCAGTAGACCAGCAGGGACACGAAACCGGAGCTGCAGTTAAAGCAGGAAACTCTGTATATAGTTGGAGTCTCTCAAATGGGTGTTCGACTTTACAAACAGAGATGCTAGGCATTCAAAGGCTTTGGAACATGCTCTTGCTCAACACCGACAACATGTTATCATACATACAGATTCGAGAACCGCCATTGAAACCTTGCAACAAGAACGCATATGTGATAACATACATCTGATCACAAATGTCATATCATTAATGCAAACACTCAAACGACAAGGCCGATGGGTCCTTCTCGACTGGGTGCCGAGTCATGTGGGAATCATAGGAAATGACATTGCAGACGAAGCTGCAAAACGTGCAACTAAGAGAAGAACTGTAGACATTTGCATACCACAGAGTCTGTCACAGATTAAGAACGTAATTCGAAACAGAGCAATGCAAAAGTTGTACAGTGACCACAACTCAGCTGTTGCAACATCACGATCTGCAGGTTGGTACAGGAATTCAACCAACTACGAACCACTTATGTTAATTAAGGGGAGCAGTAGGGCAACAGAAGTACACTTACATCGCATCAGGCTTGGATACCCATGTGCATGGGAAATAGGCTTACAGGTTCCGGAAGATGAGAGGAAATATCAACACTGTGGAGAAATGCCCGACAGACCTCTGGAACATTATCTAACACAGTGCACAGTTACAAACCCATTAAGATTTCAACTTCGATTCAACAAAGCAGAAGAAGTTGTTAAACACATATGGCAACATCTTACTGAAGCGACCATACGAGTAATAAATACTCATACTCCGCCCAAGTAAAACAGAAACAAGCAACAGTTAGTGGGCCAGCCAGAGGCTTAGGGCCCGCAGGGACATCCCTGCAAAAAAAAAAGCTCTCACTCACTCAACAATAAATGTGCACCCCTTAACCAGTTAATTCCCCTTTAATTAACTCACTGAATCCTTAAGTCCTCAACACAACTTAAAGAAACAAAGTAACCCCAGTGTTACATAGGTCACACTTACAATGGCATGCATAACAACAAAAATGCACCGCCCGCATACGGTTGCAGCTATTGCAACACGTTATTTACTGTACCCATACATTAATGACACGCGTTTTGGCAACAACAAAAGTATACCAATATTACTGCCCCCCACCCCTTATCTTACAACCGTTGCAAGGGACTACTGTGATCAATCACGTCTACTTCAGCAAGACAATTTACGTTAATATATAGCACTGTCGCTACGCGGACAGCTGGCACTAATTCTCTTAATTAGGCAATTAACAAATCAATTGCTTGCTCTCATTAAGTACTGTGAAATCCCCTGACTACTCGAAGGGGCCCCTTAAATCCTCAACACAGTTCCTAGGGCAGTAATATTGTATACCTGATAACAACACTGCACAAACCTACAACATAATGATGCCGTCAGCATACCCCACATGCTAATGACATCATTAGGCAATCAGTCAGCAATCACATCTACTGACTCACCACACAACACAGTACATACAAACATGCAAATGAAACACATGGAAATGGCATTCACATAATCAATGAAATATCTCACCAGATAATATATCACCAGATAAAAGTATCATAATCATACAGACCTCAGGGTATCCACTGACAACCCTGCAACACTGGCCTGCCTACCTCTGCAATGATATAATTAACATGCGGTACTATGGCATTAATCAAGTCTGGACGATTATATAGAATCGACAGACTGGATCACTTATATGGTAAATCTCTACACTTACTGGTTACATACTCGAGTCAGTCTACACACATTATATATAACTATATATATATAACTACTTGTGTGGTACCGTGTACAACATCCATCTCCAGGTACTCCCAACAACCAGTCACCTGGACGTAGTACAGACAGCTGTTTCTCAGCTGCTTCGACACTGTAACAACTTTTATTGTACTCACGGCTCCTTAAATCCTCAACAGTCTTTTCCCTGGTCACTACCTCACTGACTGTTGAACACCTAGCTCGCTCCACGTGCGTCGACTAGGTGGGGCCCTAGGATGTCCAGGGAAGGTGGCCAAGTGGCCCAAGGGGTGGCTATGGCATGTGGCCACCACATGGCCCTAAGGGGGGGGGTGGCCACGAGGTAAGCGCGGGACGTCACAGCACCCCACCCGGCTGGGGTGGCTGGCGCGCGGGTAGCGCGGCCCGGAGCGGACGGCGCACACATGGGATGCCTCAGCCCAGCTGGCTAGCACCCACAGGCATACAGAATGGGGATGGGAGATCACCTACACTCCCATCAACTAGAGAATGCCTCACTCGTACACTGGGGTGACAATGGCCGGTGTCGTCACCACATGGTGGACCCAACAAGGTGGAATTCAAAGTCCAACAGGGGCCTGTAATATCACCACAATTACACTGCCCATATTCCACGAATTGTCCATTAACACTAGACAGGATTCTCGGACCCGATGTGAGGGATCAATTTGATACACCATGATGCCTGCCAGCCTCCTCCTGGGTGAACACTGTAAACTGTCTCTTAGCTTTTTACTGTTCCTTCCGCACTCCTTGGCCCCATTTTCACGCAAATTGGGCCTTGACACAACCCAGGATGGTAGAAGTGCCATGCACGATGAGTAATAAGGATCACACAGCGATTAACAGGGGGTGGAGGTGGCAAGCTGCCACCCCCACCCAGACACCTGCTCGTCTCCTTGCCACCCAGCTCAGACTAAAGATTTGGCGGGCTAGGGGAAACTCAACTGCCCATATCTCCCCCCCCCCTACCTTGACTTGACCAATCAGCACAAAGCCGGCACAACCATATGGTGCCCCTCCCAATCACAGCTGTTCGCGCCAAAACTCACCAAGAGGCAGAGGTGCCTAAAAAATAACAGCCGCCCTCGCCCTGCGGCGTCCCGTGACGTCACAAGGAGGGGGAGGCCTAAAGACAATGTCTGCCTGTCTCACATGGTGGGGGGAGGCAACGTTCACCCCACTGCCCCCCCCTACTTCAAAAACCGTTGGGAGAGTCAAGTATCCACACAGACCACTCACCCTCAAATCTCATCCCATTTCACAGAAATAGGAAAAATTCTGTATCTCTCTCTACAGTGCAATCACTGACTTGTAATTAGTCTTAACCGACAGTCCTTAACATATGCTTTCATCCAACACCACACAAGGCATGTTAGTTTGAAAGCTTCTTGTCTAGAGTCCCTAGAGCGACTCTAGCCTAATCTAGAAAACTAGGGAAACTAGCTGAGGGAATCTTCATTCCCTCACACCTGGTAACTGCTAAACTAGTCAACCTGTCCTCGTCCCCACCCACATAGACTTGTTCTGCTGAAGGCACATTGTTAAGTTCCTCTTTAGTAAATACAGATATAAAATATTTATTAAAAATACTACTCCTCTCTTCATCACTATCTGTTATTTGACCTGTCTCAATTTTTAATGGACCTATCCTTTCCCTACTCTTTGTCCGGTATAATTGGAAAAACCCTTTAGGGTTTGTTTTTGCTTGCTCTTCTATGCGAACTACATAGTTTCTTTTTGCTTTCCTTATCTATTTTTTAGTATTTCTAACCAGTTGTACGAATTCCTGTTCTAAACAAACTTCCCCATTCTTAATCCTTTTGTACCACGCTCTCTTTTTATCAATAAGGTTCTTCAGATCCTTTGTTATCCACTTTGGGTCATTAGTATTCGATCTATTCAATTTATATGGTATACTACGTTATTGGGCTTTGGTTAGAATATTTTTAAATTGGTTATATTTTGAATCCACATCGAAAACCCCTTTTACGTCACCTATCGCTGGGTTCACGTCTAGCTCCAATACCGGCCTACAACCCATTTCCAAGACTTTCCAATCTATTTGACCCAAAAAAATTCTTAGGCTATTGAAATTAGCTTTTCGAAAATCAGGCACTTTAACAGAATTTTCTCCTACAGATCTATTCCATTGAATGCTAAATCTGATTTCTTTATGATCACTGTTCCCTAGCTCACTCCCTATTTCGATGTCCTTAATTTGTGTTTCCCTGTTAGTTGACACTAAATCTAAAATATTATTTCCCCGCGTTGGTTCCTTAATGTGTTGCATAAGAAAGCAATCGTCAATTAATTCTACAAAATCTTCTGCTTCATTATTCCCTGTTTTGTTCAACCAGTTTATTTCACTAAAATTAAAGTCACCCATGACATAAATACTGTTAGATCTAGATGCTCTAGATATTTCATCCCATACATGCTTTGCTTCCATTCTGTCTAAATTTGGTGGCCTATATATAACTCCTATTATAATGTTATTTGCTTTTCGTTTAATTCTATCCAAATAGTTTCTGTATGTGGCTCAGTTTTGATTCCCTCTTTGAGACTACGTTTAAAATTGTCCCTAACATATATGGCTACTCCCCCTCCTCGTCTAATATATCTATCTGTGTGAAATAGTTTAAATTTATTTATTTGATATTCAGCTAATAGCTCTCTATTTTCTACATTCATCAACGTTTCGGTAAGTGCAATAATATCTATTTTTTCTGTGCAGACAAGAGCATTTAAATCGTTTATTTTATTTCTTAGACTTCTACTGTTTGTGTAACATACCCTAAGTGAATTGTTATTTTGAGGCTCTTCTCTTTCCCTGATCATTTTGCCAATTCTTTTCTCCCACAAACACATACTTTTATTACCTCCTTCCTCCAAATCGATTCCCATACCACTTTCTACTAACAGTTTAAACCCAAACAAACGCCTCTAACCACTAGTTCCAACGAGTTCGCAACAACAACAACCCCAGCCCTAGATAGATGCACCCCATCACGAGCGTACATTTCGTTTCTTCCATAGAAGTGTTCCCAGTTGTATATGAAAGATATTGCATTTGATTTGCAATATCTTTCCAGCCGACAATTGACACCAAGTGCCCTCGACAACCATTCATTTCCCACTCCCTTTCTTGGATGAATGCCACATGATCGGGATTCCTCCCTTGCTTCTAACTAATTCAATTGCTGATTTATATCTCTGAATCAGTTCCTCACTCCTAACTCAACCAACATCATTTCCTCCCATGCTAATGCAAATAACAGGATTGTTCTCATTTCCAGCCATAATGTCATTCATGTTGTTTATAATATTACCAATACCAGCTCCGGGAAAGCAAACCCTTAACCTGTTCCCCCTATCTCTAGCACAAAACGTTCTATCCAAATACCTTATCTGGGAATCTCCCACAACTAAAGTTTGCTTAGGTACTTCCTTTACTCTCTGAAGGGCCTGCACTTTGTTGCTCTTCGTTGCTTTCCCTTTTGCGTGATCCACAGTCTCACCACAGCACTCATCTTCCAATACGGCAAATGAATTAAACGTTCTTTGGGCGTCTGTAGGTGGCTTTATCAAAGTCTTCTTAAGGCCTCTGTCCTTTACAACTTTCCAAGACGAGTTCTTTTTACTACTGGTCTCCTCCTTCGTTCCTTCTTGTTGTTGTTTCAGCTGTCGTACCTCCTCCCGTAGAGAGTCCAACTCTGTCCTCAGAGCCTCAACCAGACTCATCAGTTCCTTCACCACAACTTCCATATTGCTTCACCAAACAAAGACAGGCAAGGTGAAATTCTGAGACACTTCTCCAGCAATCCCCAAGTTACTTTACTCTCGTCACCAGACGATAAACAAAAGAAATTGCCTTAATCAATTACAAAATTGATTATGTGGTTAATTACGTTAATTGACTGTCAACAGCAGTCGGAAACAAAGTACTTTACGTTAATCACAAACACTAGTGTCTCTCTTAACACAAGTCATCTTGTTAACAATAACTCAAAGTCTCTTACATTACATCACACTTGACTCCTTTCAAGTATTCAATGAGTAATTCCTAATTAATGTCAAACGACAACTAATTAAATCCCAATCGAATTACGTTAACTAAGCCTACCACTATCTTGGTAGCTTCTCAACAGTCTATATCAAAATTTACTTTAATGAGTGTTAATTACCCTAATTAACCTTGAGCAATTAATTAGCTGTCACCAGGACTGATAATTAATCATACATAAATACGTCTCACTCCGCACTGCCGAAGCAGGTCTCATCAAACACTGTGAATTCACGGACGAGGTGTTAATTACTCCACTAATTAACATGAGGCATCTTAATCCACTGTCACCAGACAGGATATGATTAATATAACGAGTTATGCTAGCTCCATGACCTCGCTTTACCGAGTCATCAAGACCTCTGACGTTAATTACTCCACTAATTATCATGAACCAATAATTGCTATAACCCAGAAAGGAAATTAGGCTCCAGCAAATTACGTTAACACAAATACTGACAGACTCTGACAGTTCCTCCCCTCTATGCGAATTCATGATGAGAATGCTAATTACATAATTAGCTTGAGTGGTCAATTAGTTGTCACACGGACAATTAATTGCACCGGAAACGTATCTCAACAAGCTCAGCACTGTTTCCCTTAACAGCTCTCACACTCATCAAGTAATGTGGAACCCCTTACAAAGTTAATTCCCCTTAATTAACTCACTGAATCCTTAAGTCCTTAACACAACTTAAAGAATACACAGTAACCACAGTTTACATAGGTCACACTTAGTGGCATAACAAAATAAATGCACAGCCCACATACAGTTGCAACTTCTGCAACACGGTAATTACTGTACCCTCACAGTAATGACACACGGTTTGGCAATACAAAAGTTTACCTATATTACTGCCCCCTCTAATCTTGCAACAGTTCCAAGGGACTACTGTGCGCATTCACTACTACTTCAGCAAAAGAATTTACGTTA
>WNGS01002831.1:49467-61107 GCA_020271785.1 Procambarus virginalis | reverse complement strand
TTTGTTGCGTAACACTAATTCTGTCTGGATGCGTTCAAGTGCTTTGAATGCATCTTGGTCAACTCCTGAGGGTGGGATGCGTGGAAACTTTTTCTTAGTCAATGCATCCACTGTTGCTTGCAGAGTTGGGTCCTCTAGGGTTGCAGTACGTATTTCATCAAGAGTGAGAGCCTTAGGGACTGCATCACAGGTTACAGAGTGTACATATTCCTCGGCAACTTGCTGATGCTTGGTGATGGTGAAACTGTTGGCAGGATGTCGACTGATGTAATCAGCGGGATTGCCTGCACCGGCTTGTATTTCACCGTAAAGTTGTATGGTTGCAGACGAAGAGCCCATCTCTCAATGCGAGCTGGTGGTTTGGACTTTGGATTATTGAAGATGGTCTCCAACGGTTTGTGGTCAGTGACTATCGTGGTAAAGGGTGCACCAAGCAGATACACATTGAAGTGTTCACAGCCCCATACAAGAGCAAGAGCTTCTTCTCTGTCTGACTGTATCGTTGCTCACATCTGTGAGAGAACGGCTGCGTAGGCAATTACTACTCTGAATCTGGTTGACCAGGTTTGTGTTGGGCTAACACAGCACCTAAACCAACAGGACTAGCATCCACCGTTAACTCAGTGTCCATTGATGGATCAAAGTATGCAGCAGTCGCATTTTCTACTAGTGCATCTTTCACAGCATCAAATGCATTTTGCTCGACATCGCTCCAGTACCATGATGCATTTTTTTCAGGAGCTCACGTAGAGGCTTCGTAATGGTAGCAAAATCTGGAATGAAGCGAGAACAGTAGTTTGCCATTCCCAGAAAACTATGTACTTCAGTGGATGTTGAAGGAGGTGCAGCATTCTTGATATCTGCAACTTTCTTAGGATCTGGAGACAGACCTTTGTCACTAAGTACATGTCCAAAGAATTCAATTTTATGTTTATTGAACTCACACTTTGCTCGGCTTAGCGTCAAATTCTTTTCTCGTAAGCGTTGCAATGTTGCACGAAGAGCTTTGTCGTGTTCAGCTTGGGTACGGCCATAAACAATGATGTCATCAGACATGTTGTCAGCATTAGGTATATCTTGCAATACCTGGCTGATGATGTGCTGGAATACCTCAGCAGCACTGTTAATACCAAAACTCAGGCGCTTGTACCTATACAGACCTCGATGTGTCGTAAACGTTGTGATGAAGCGACTCTCATCATCTAGTTCAAGCTGATGATAGCCCTTGTTTAAATCTAACTTGCTAAATACAGTTACACCATTCAAGCGGTGGATCATATCATCTACAGTGGGTGTAGGATGGCGTTCACGCATTATTGCCTTGTTGGGAACACGCATGTCTACACAAATGCGTATCTCATCTGGATTCTTCGGCTTTGGTGGAGTGACAATTGGGCTTACCCATGGTGTTGGGCCTGTTACCGGTTCAATGATATCTAGTTCTATCAGCCTATCCAGTTCGGCATCGACTTTCTTGCGAGTATGGAATGGTTGTCGGCGATGTGGTTGGGCAACTGGAATTACATCTGGGTTGATATGCAGATGTACTTTACTATCAGTATAACAACCTATGGATTTAAATCGATCAGAAAAGTCAGCAACAATAGCATCAACATTGTTTGCAGATTCCACTGCTACAGCATTAGAAAGATGAAGTAGCCCCAATTTGGTTGAAGTCTTATAACTGAGTAAAGACTCCTTTGCATTCCTAACAACATGGAATGTAGTAATGAGCATTGCATTCTTTGACTTAATCTCTGCATTAAAAGTTCCAATCACTGGTAAGGCTACCTTTGAAGCATAGGCTTCGCTTTTCCATTGTAGTTTTCAAGCTTTGGGAACTGTTTTTTAAATTTTTCATAGTGGCACTCAGCAATGGTGTCAATGTTTGATCCAGTGTCAATGAGAACTTTGAGACAAATGCCAGCAATGTATACTATAGTCTCTGGGTTGTTTGGAAGATCATTCCATTCTGTGATTGCTTGTACTCCATAAATATAATCACATTCACTGTCATCTGAGACTGGTTGTAATGAAATGTTATCTTGTATATTATTAACATTCTGGATTTGAGGTGCAATATTGTGTTTGCCACCTCGATCCCGATGACCTGATCCTCGTACAGTGCTTTTATTTATTGATTGTGGTTTCTTTAGTGCGGAACGACACATAGCACCAAAATGACCTAGTTTTCCACACTCATAGCACTTCTTACCTTGAGCAGGACAAACATTATCTTGGTGTGGGTAGTCTCCTCCACAATTGTAACATTTATTGTTGACAACCTCTAATGTGAGTCGTTGTGACTGCTTGAGTCTTGTTCCACGACTCCAGTTGTGATGTGGTTCTCAGCTCAATTTACTGTTAGGTTTGGCATGATATCTTCTATGATCATGGTGTCCTCCCTGAACCTTACATACCTCATCACTGTTAGTAACAGTGGCAGAACCGTTGTTGGCACTGCACTCCATGACACGAGTATCACGTGCAGCATCTTCCATTCGACGAGCCATGTCCAGTATCTTGGTAAGAGAACTTTCATCATCAACAAGTTCTAGAGCTCTTCGACAGAGACGTGTAGATGAGCATGTTTCAATTATTTGCTGTTTGATTTCTTTGTCAACATCAGCAAACTCACAATGGGTTTGCTAAACCCTGCAGACGTGTATGGTATTGATCAACAGTTTCATTAGAGAGTTGTTTCGCTCTCCTGAAATGCATAATTTCCATAGCAGTATATTGCCTTGGTTTGAAGTGCTCAGTTAATTTGGCTTTGGCAGTATCATAATCTTTGGCACCACCAGTGTCTTTCAGTGTATCAAAGATGTCACAAACTCTATCACCTGCATAATGAAGTAGAAAGGCATGCTTTCTTTCAGCACTTTTGATGTCAGATACTATCAACAAATTTTCAAACCTTTTAAGCCATTTGACCCACCTCTGTGACAGGTTTGTCTGGTCACAGTCAGGATCAAATGCAGGAAACTGAGGTATATTTGCCATTTTTACTGTATAAAAGTAAACTTATCACTTAAAATGTTCCTCAGAATATATAACACTTACTGCACTGTATATGTTAGTCAAGAATTCACTGTAATTACTTTAATTTTGCAAAGCACACAAACATTTTAATGCAAAAGTTCACAGCAGTGCACAACACAGCAGCAACTGACTTCTTACCTAGCCCTGTATACATGTGGTGTTACTCCTACTCACAGCAGCACAGCAGCACAGCAGTTGTCACAGCAGTTGTTAGCAGTTGGCACAGCAGTTGTTAGCAGCTGGCACAGCAGTTATCAGCAGTTGGTACAGCAGTCAGTTCACTGCGTGAAGAATTTTGTAGCACAAAGCATCGTTTCGTAACCAAAACATCAGGTTTTGTACACATCAAAGTGTCGTTTCGTACACAGCGTTGGCAGATTCCTCTATCACAGCTTCAGTCAGCACAGCTTGGGTAGCACACAGCATTGGTTAGCACACAGCAATGGTTAGCACACAGCATTGGTTAGCACACAGCAATAGTTAGCATACAGCAACGGGTATGGTGTTTACAGCTCACAGTTTCTCCTTCCTCCTCTGGGCGAGACAGCATGCTCCTTCCTTGTGTTTTAAGTTGAACAAATACCTGCGTTCCCAGTTCATCCTCGTCGCCAATGTGGTGTTTGTGTATAGCTGAGGAAGTCTTGGTTGTAGGGTTGATGTAAAGTCATGACTTTGTTACTGACTTTAATACTTATAAATGATTACATGACTATAGCTTCCAAGCTGGTGTAGTCCTGCTTCTGTTTACCTTCTCTACTCTCTCTCTCTACTGGCGTCCCAGCCGCCACACATGGAAAACGGATGGTACCACTTTCTGTGAACATGACAGCGGGAAGAACGAGAAGCGCAGCTGAAGCGAGAAGAATGAGAGGCAGAAGCACAGCTGAGACGGGAAGAGCGTGAGCACGAGGCACAGCTGAGACGAGAGGAGCGCGAGCTGGAGGTCAAGCTGAAGCAGCAGGAGGTTGAAGCTAACCGAGAGGTTGAGCTGAAGCGGGCTGAACTACGGCTAGCCCCACCAGCCCCTCCACAGCAGGAAGACTGCTGGGTGCGTGAGCGAGATTTACCGGTCTTCGTGCCTAATGAAGCTGAGGGCTTCTTCGACCACTTCGCGAGAGTAGCTACCTTGAAGAAGTGGCCGAGAGCAGAGTGGGCGGAGCTGGTTCAGGGTAGGCTCACCGGTGAAGCTCGTGAAGCCTACAACATGCTCGACCTCAAGGGGTGTACCAACTACGATGCTGTGAAGAGAGCCGTGCTCCACTCTTTCAAGTTAACGCCGGAATGTTACAGGAAAAGATTCAGGGAATGTACCCGTTCGCCAGGAAAATCGTATGCAGAGACGGCGAGGGACATGGAGAAAAATTCCTGAAGTGGCTGGAATCCGAAGGAGCGAAGTCAGCTGAAGATGTCAAGAGGCTGATGGTCATGGAGAAGTTTATGTCCGTGCTCTCTCCTGAGATCAGGGTTAGAGTAAAGGAGGCGGACATAAAGGACCTGAGGGCCGCGGCCGACAGAGCTGACATGCTAGAGGAAGCCTTGCGACCACGCCGAGAGGGACAGCACCGACCGCCAGTATACTCCGGATATGGTAGAAGTTATAGAAGGACGGACGGATGGAGGACAGGAGCGAGTTCTCCCAAGTCCCACCTCTCGAGTGGAGACGGTAGAGGCTCAAAGAGTGCTGTGGAGCCGGTAAAGAAGTCCCTAGCTGAGAGCTCAGGAGCTGTTGCTGCGACGAGAGACGCTACGAAGGAGACGGCGGATGGCGGGAGGAAGACCCACGGAGCGACGGCCTCTGGAGGCGTTGCCAGGGCGAGCGGTGGTGGAAGGTCACCGCCAGGGAAGTTCCGCTGCTACAATTGTGGGGGATTCGGACACTTCTCGCGGGAATGCAGACGCCCTAAGCAGCGGGGGAACGTTGCTTTCGTGAGGGTCGAGGACCAGATGGCCGAGAGGGTGCGGGATGGACCCGTACTGAGTGGGGAGAAAAGAGTTCACCCATTCGTGTGTGAGGGGACCGTAAGGATGGGGGACGCAGACCCCATTCCTGTGAAGATATTGAGAGACACCGGGGCCGATTTTACCCTGGTGAGTAAGACCCTGTTCCCCGAGGGTTACGAGAGTACCAGTGTGGGGGTGGCAGTTGTGACCACTGTGGGAGGCCCAGTGAGGATGCCCCTACACCAGGTGACTCTGATTCTGATTATGGCTGCCAGACCCTAGTGGTAGGGGTCTGCGCATCAATGCCCAAGATGGAGGCACAAGTCATCCTTGGAAATGACGCATGTGGAGGATGTGTCCTCCCTAACCTCGTGAAGGGCGAAGAGTGCTTGGAGCACTATAAGGAGAAAGGCGGAGTGTTAGACGCCTGTGGGGACGAGAAGGGAGTTGCCGCGGTGGCGTTCCCTGTATGCGCTGTGATCCCAAGGCGGTGCGACGGACACGGAGGGAGTGGATCTGATAGGGCTGAAGAGGAGACGTCCGACAGCCTGGGAGTCGATCACCTCTTCGTGGAACCCGGAGAACGAGTGGAGGGCGAAGGCAGCCCGGATGGTGAGTTACAGGTGACCCTCGCCAGTTCTCTTGGAGTGGACCGCACTCGTCTTGGAGAGTTGCAGCAGATAGAGTTCCCCGAATTGATTCATGAGGCCAAAGGAGGACGTGTTGGTCCTGAGAGGGCCACTCATTTTTACATACAGGACGGAATGCTGATGAGACAGTGGAGGCCTGTGAGGATGGAGGCCGGAGAAGAATCTCTAGGTACGAGGCACCAGGTAGTGTTGCCAGCCCAGTGCAGAGCGGCAGTGCTGGATCTGTCGCACTCTGTGGACTCTGCAGGTCACCTGGGGGTGACCAAGACGTTGCGTAAGATCAGGGACCATTTCTACTGGCCAGGTATGGACGCCGATGTGAGGCGTTACTGTAAGACTTGCTTACCTTGCCAGAGGGCAGGGAAGAGCCAACCCGCGATACCGAAGGCCCCGTTAGTCCCTGTTCCCGCATTTGGGCCTGCATTTGAGCGTCTGTTGGTCGACGGGGTGGGACCGTTGCCACGGACGAAACGAGGGAATACCTACCTGATGACAATCATGTGTGCATCGACAAGATTTCCGGAAGCTGTCCCGATGCGGCGTTTGACGTCGAAAAGTGTAGCCGGGCAGCTACAACGATTTTTCTCTTGGGTGGGAATGCCCAGGGAAATCCAGACGGACTGTGGAAGTGTGTTCCAGTCCAAATGGTTCAGACAGACCGTGACAAATTGGGGAGTGACTCAGATTCGGTCGTCGCCCTACCGACCGCAGTCGCAAGGGGCGATCGAAAGGTTTCACTCCACCCTGAAGACCGTTCTGAGAGTGTTCTGTGCAGAGCAGGGAGCTGAGTGGGATGAGGCAGTGTACCCTGCGTTGTTTGCCATACGTAACGCAGTGGTAGAATCGTTAGGTTTCTCACCGTTCCAGCTGGTGTATGGACATGAGGTACGAAGTCCTCTGTCCATGCTGAAGGAACAATGGACACCAGGAGTGACCGTGGGAACGGTCAACGAGTACGTTCAGAAGTTCAAGGAACGTCTCACTTTGGCAAAGGAACTAGCAGGAAAACATCTGAAGGAGGCGCAGCGTAAGATGTCAGAATGGTATGACAAGAAAGCTACGCCGAGGGAGTTCCAGGTTGGGTCCCAGGTTATGGTGTTGCTGCCAGGGAAGAGTAGAGTGACCGAGTCACGATTCGAGGGACCGTACAGGTGCTGCGGCGGTTGGGTCCTGTAACTTATGAAATCGGTAAGCCGGATAGACCCCGCAAGACACAGGTGTGTCATGTTGACCGCCTGAAGCCTTTCTTCCCTGAGGAAGGAGGAGCCGCCGAGCAGGACGGAACGATGACTCGAGACCCCCAGCAGAAGATGATTTTGTGCATGCAGGTGGACCAGGAACTTCCAGAGGAGGAAGGAAAGTGGTCCAGGGCGGACGGCACCCATCTCACCAATTCGGAGAGTTTGGCGAAGATCGAGGACAAGTTACAACACCTGGAAGGACAACAGAGCGCGGACCTGACGAACCTGTTAAGGGAGAATGCCTCTCTCTTTACCGACGTGCCCCGACGACACAAGAGTGTAACGCACGAGGTAGAGGTGAGGGACGCCAGGCCCGTCAAGCAGAGCGCTTATAGGGTAAGCCCAGAGAAGCGAGAGTTGATGAGGAAGGAGGTGGAGTATCTCCTTGAGAACGACCTTGCAGAGCCTAGCAACAGTGAGTGGAGTTCCCCGTGCTTGTTAGTGAAGAAAAGCGATGGTACATTCCGCTTTTGTACAGACTACAGAAAGGTGAACTCCATCACTGTGGCAGATTCCCACCCCATGCCAAGGGTGGGCGATTGCATCGACCAGGTGGGCAGTGCAAGATATGTGTCCAAGGTCGATCTGCTCAAGGGGTACTACCAGATCTCACTGACTCCCGAGGCCAGGAAGATATCAGCTTTCGTAACACCGGATGGGCTGTACCAGTACAAAGTGTTGCCCTTCGGAATGAAAAACAGCGGTAGTTGTTTCCTGCGCATGATGAATGAGTTGCTGAAGGGAGCCGAAGGCTGCACGGTATACATCGATGACATCGTAGTGTACTCCGACGATTGGGAGACACACCTGGAGAGACTCAGAGAATTGTTCAGGAGGCTAGAGAATGCTAACTTAACCGTGAACCTAGCCAAGAGCGAGTTTGAGAAGGCCCACTTAGAGTACCTAGGCTTTGTCATTGGCCAAGGAGAAGTAACCCCTGTAGATCACAAAGCGTCAGCCATTAGGGAGTACCCAGTGCCCAGGACACGTGAGGAGTTGTTGACGTATCTTGGGATGATAGGATACTATCGTGGTTTCTGCAAGAACTTTTCCACGGTAACGCATCCCCTAACCGAACTACTCTCTAAGAACGTACGATGGAAATGGGGAGAGGCCTGCCAGGAGTCTTTTGAGAAGACGAAGAAGCTGTTGACGGAGAAGGTGCCGGCGGGGAAGTGGTTCATATAGCTGAGGCTATCATTTCCTTAGTCCGGTCATGATGGTCAAGCGGATTAAGGCGTCCTGTAGTTACCAGTTGGTGTTGCTCCTGGGAGTATGGGTTCGAGTCACTTCTGGGGTGTGAGTTTTCATTCGCATATAGTCCTGGGGACCATTCAGGCTTGTTCGCATTTGTGTTCCTCACGTGTTGCCCCAAAGAATGAGGTGATTTGTTAAAATGCTAACATATATATGTGCTAACATATATATGTTAAAATGCTAACATATATAACCATCCAGGTGCCGGCGGGGAAGTGGTTCATATAGCTTAGGCTATCACTTCCTTAGCCCGATCATGATGGTCAAGCGGATTAAGGCATCCTGTAGTTACCAGTTGCGTTGCTCCTGGGAGTATGGGTTCGAGTCACTTCTGGGGTGTGAGTTTTCAGTTGCATATAGTCCTGGGGACCATTCAGGCTTGTTCGAATTTGTGTTCCTCACGTTTCGCCCCAAAAAATGAGGTGATTTGATAAAATGCTATGCCCAAGATTACCATCCGAGTGCGGCGGGGAAGTGGTTCAAATAGCTTCGGCTATCACTTCCTTATGTCCGGTCATTATGGTCAAGCGGATTAAGGTGTCCCTGTACATACCAGTTGCGTTGCTTCTGGCAGTATGGGTTCGAGTCACTTCTGGGGTGTGAGTTTTCAGGTGTATATAGTCCTGGGGACCATTCAGGCTTGTTTATATATATATGTATTTACATACATATATATGTATTTACATATATATATATATATATATATATATATATATATATATATATATATATATATATATATATATATATATATATATATATATATATGCAAACAAGCCTGAATGGTCCCCAGGACAGCCTTGAGCATTATGATGTGTTATGTCTACTAGTTATTATGTAAGTGTCTTATGTTATGTCTACTAGTTATTATGTAAGTGTCTTATGTTATGTCTACTAGTTATTGAATAAAACGTATTAAGAGAATGATAAACTATTTTTCCACCCACTATGCTAATACCAGTCTCTGTTTTTTTCTATCAGATAGACTGCTAAAACAGAGATAACCTGAGCTAACTATTTTAAATTAAAAGTGCAAAGATGTTTCGGAGTGCTATTTTAGTCAAGAAATGATACAAAATTGTGCTTATTGCCTAGTGCAAGGTCGAACAAGAGATCAGGAGGTATATGTTGTGATCACACAGTTAACAAAAAAAATATTAGAATTTGTAGGTGGTGAACACGCCTCCCCAATCTCTTCTGTGCTTATTTCACAATTATATGATAAGAGATGTAATGTGTAATGAGATGGACTAAGTCATACTTTCATAATGTTATTTAGACTGCAGAAAGTTGATTTGCGTTACGTTACAATGTGTTACAGACCACTGAAAACTATCACACAGTCAACAGTCACTGTTTTTTTTCTGCTGGATCGAACGATCACTAATGACTGATGAGCGTGAAGGACGATGGCGAGTGAAAACTCGCGCTGTGGAGGGATACGAAGGTCAGACCCTAACGAGACGGACAGATGCTTCACTCATTCAGGATAGGAGTCTTGAACATTCTGTGACATTGTCTTGCTGTGATAACGCCGTTGTGTGTTACAAGGTCTGCACAGCAATAATTGGTGTATGATGAAGAGGTGATGGAGATTGAGTAGACACCCTTACATTTCAATGATATTTATTTGGACAGCAGATGTTGCGATCACAGTTAACAAAAATTTGTAGGTAGAACTAAACAAGCTTGTGCTAATATTTTATTGTGTTTGGAATGTAAGGGCTAAACACGGTTCACATTTCAATATTCAGACATCGGACAGAAAGTTGCTCGTTACTCTTAAAATGATATTTGGCCAAAGAACGATGTTACCATGTTGGTCACGTTAAATTAATGATATTTGGGCAAAGAACGATGTCATCATGTTGGTCATGTTACGTTACAAGGTTATAAGGGTGAGAGTGATGGGGGCTCGAAAACTGACATTAGTCTTCCATCCTCTGATGAGCTGTCAGTCTAAGTGTAATGAAAAAATATACGTGAACAGCGGCAGCAGGAGAAAGGAATTGATGTTACTTTTTCCCCTAACTATTAAATGCTCTGAATAGAGAGAGAGAGAGAGAGTAACCACTGACTGCTATGTGTATCCCATGCAGTTGTGTTTACAAAAAAATTATGATTTGTTATAATAATAAGATTGAAGACCACTTTAAGACTCGTTACTCTTAAAAAATGCTACTTGAGCAAAGAATGATGTTACCATGTTGGTCACGTTACGATACAAGGGGGTTTACTTCTAACTATTTATTTATTTATTATTCTGTATAGCGAGAAAAGCGTGTAAGCTGATAACTTGCGGGTGTCAAGTGTGAGGGGAGGGAGCGGTCGGCTAAGGTGTGCGGTGTCACCTCATTTAGCCTCAGTCATGTGTCAACCTTAACAGGCGAGCCGCCTCCGAAGGCTCGCTCCCCACCAAAAAATGTTTCCCTCTTTCAGTAAACGCTAACCTACTGACTTTGAGTTTATTAAGTGATGTGCCATGTGGTGACACTTCTCAGGTCTATGTGTCGGTATGTGGTCCTGGTCCGTACCACTCTTGAAATTAAGGGAGGGGAGGGAGAGGGGTGCCCCACTCACCCACCCGGTTTACAAAACAGTTCGGCTAAATTCTCACCCTCATTTGTACACACCGCTGCTGCTAGTACAGTTCACAGCTCCTATGTGGTCTGCTGGTATGTGGTGAGAACCTCATTTCTATGTGGACGTGTGATGCTGCTGAGTATGTTCAGCTCTGGAAGCTACCCGGTGTTTGTATCCCGTCCGCGCATTTTGCATCCCGTCCGCGCATTTTGGGATCACATCCGCACGTTTTGGGATCACGTCCACCCATTTTGGGATCCCGTCTGCGCGTTTTGGGATCACGTCCGCGCTTTGGGATCCCGTCCGCGCTTTTTGGGATCCCGTCCGCGCGTTTTGGGATCAGTACACCGCGCGTTTTGGGATCACGTCCGCCCGTTTTTGCATCACGTCCGCCATTTTGCATCACGTCCGGCAAATATTCATCTACTACTATTGCTCACCTGTTCCTATACTTTCACTTTTACCCTACATGACCCACAACGTCCCACATGCTGCAACCCGTCCCACACCATGCTATCACACAAAGACACCGCCTGCTCCCCCCTCTCCCCCTTTCCCCTCCTCAGCCCATACCCATCTTAAGAGCCTGGTCTTCTTGACTCCAATGTGTATCCCTTGCAGTTGTGTTACAAAAAAAAAATTATGAGCGGGCTGGGGAAATGTGAAGTGGGGAATTGACGGACTGGCAGCTGCATGGGAGGGGAGTGAGGGGCGGGTGGGACATATGACCACACCTTAATGTGTGAGGCGTCAACGACTACACACCAGTACAGTTCTCGTTTCTTAGCGGTATGTGGGCTGCCTGCTGCTATGTGCCGGTGGAGTGGTGTCAGGAGTATGGTACGCGGTATTGCTGTCACTCCAAGCAGTTGTTGTGGTGGTGTTGGTATGTGGTATGTCCTGCTATGTGGATGGAGGGGGGAGGG